>JAVIWB010006772.1:0-12665 GCA_031893035.1 Dermolepida albohirtum
GCAACGTTAGAAAAAATTTTTATTTAAGATTAAGATGTCGTCAAGACGTTTGCGGCGAACACTTTGAACATCTCCTACAGTGACATTAATGTTTTTCTTGTTATTTTTTACATTATCAAAAATTTTTCAATTTAATCTGAAAACATTTAATATTTCGAAACAGTCGAAGATAGGTATAGGACATTGTACATGAAATATGTCTGGAATTTTCTAAAGAATAAAATTTAATATTTGACAGGGTCTTGCATTTAAAATAAGAAAGTTGGTATTGACCACTTTTACATAACACACGCTGTATATAAACTTTTTATTTAAAAAAATACGCAACTGAAAATCCCAATCGACGTGTCCGAGCGTTTTTTCGAACACCCTTCCATTTAATTATTATTGAATTTATTCCATTTGGCTGATACACACTGTATACTTGTTATGAATATTTTACTGTTCAATATTTTTTAAAACGAATACCTTTCCATAATGTTCAGGTGTTCATTTTTTTTAGAAAATCAATCTTTCACCATTATCTGGAAAAGCTTTGGTAATATTTTTGTATTTTATAAGTAGTAAATAAATATTAACCTCTTATTATTTTTCAGACATTAATCTATGATTTGCTTTTTATATTATAATGTATAGTTAAACATAAAAATTGATTGTTTTAGTTATATTAGATTGTAGTTTCTTTTTTTTTTCTCAAGGCGTTGTCATGAAACATTGATACTAAAAATATTTTTTTTACATACCTCAGCAATATGCATTACATCTTCAAAAAAATATGTATATTAGAGATAATTTAAATAACAAAATCTAAACTAATTGATGACAGATATTTTATTAAACAAATGAAATGTTGCGTAAGTGTAAACTGCTTGTTTTTTCAACATTTTGCAATTGGTGCCAAAATGAAATGAAGGTTTCAGTTGTGTTCTAATAAAATAAATAATCAAAGTGAAATAGATTGACTGTGGTTAAAAATTCCAACATCGAATAATGAAAAATCTTGTTCAATAATCAAACATAATTAACGAATAAAGAAAACACACGACATCAAATAAACTTATCGTATATCTTATTGACGAACCATTCAGTGTGCATTGCAAAATCTATAAAAAAAACCGTTGAATATTAACTGATTTGGAAGTGAGGATAGCAAAGGTGTATTTGCTAATATTGGAAAAATGACACACAAGACACAACATTGCATATAAATGATGAAATCGTTCTGAAATGTTCTTATACCAGGTTTACCGAAAAGTCATTACCGGTTTTTCTAACAGATGTCGCTAGGTTTAAGTATGCAATGTTATGATTCGACACATATGTGTGTCAGTGTCATTTTATTCTGCTGACATTAAGCATCAAAGCCATACCTACATGTTATATTTTGCGAAAGCAACACTGTCATAGATTTATACCTCTTTGAAAATGATGAGTTCGTGCCTGACAAAAATGCATTCGCAGCACCGATTACTTTTCTTATTTAATCAAAGAAAAAAAGCCGTTGAAAATCATCGTTTTCTGGTAGAAACTTAGGGTGAGCATGCTCCAACCATAAAAACGTGTGAGGCGTGGTTTCGACAATTCAAAAATGCTGATTTCGATGTACGAGGCAAAGAACGTTCTGGTAGATCGGAAAAGTTTGAAGATGCGAATCTGCAGGAGTTATTGGATGAAGACAAATAACAAAGGACAAGCAGTTGTTTTGGCATGGCATCCATAAATTGCCTGGAAGACGGAGAAATAATCAAATGGCCAATAATAAATAATAATAAATAATTTTTTTTTTATTTTCTTGAGAATTATGTAGTTTTTTTTACGAAAACACCGGTAATGACTAGAGCGGCGACGAAAGTTGCAATACCATAGGCGGTGCGGTAGAACGGGCAATTGGTGCGCAGTGAATGAGATCATTCACATCAAATACAATACAGTTCACGGTTGGTGTTTATAATAACTTCACACAAACATGTCGCGAAAGTCTGTGCCGTTTGCTACGTCGGTTAGAAAATACATAGCAGAATTTCCCGATTTAAAGTATGATGGATGTGCAGTATTGTGTTTGGTTCGTAATAAGCGACTTATAATACGGGAGAAAGACAATTGAAAAAAACATTTGAACAGTGCAATACATAAACTGAAGAAAAGAAATGAAATACCTTATGCAACATTCCTTTATGATTTTTTATTTATGTTGACTGCATGTAATTTGCCGCTTCGTTTAATCAGCAAACGCCCTTTTCAAGTGTTCTGGAATAAATATCTGCCAAATTATAAATTACCTGCAAGAAGAACTTTACAGAAACATTTGCCGCGTTTAAGAGAGAGGCTTGAAAATATAGCAAGAAGAGAATTGCATAATAAAAATGTGTGGATTACTGTACTATGAGAGACTACTGATTTAAAAAAAAAAAGTATAATAAACGTAATCGTACGTATTTTATCAGCCAACACATTTTCACAGCCCTATTTGTTAGCCTGTAAACGTATACAAGCATGTACTGCGGCAAATATTCGGCAAATAATAATGAACACCTTAAAGAAATTTCACATTCATAGTACTCAAGTCTGCATGCTTGTAACAGATGGTGCTGCTACTATGTTACTACTCGGACGTTTAAACAAATTTAGGAAAAGTTACTTTTAGTAACTTTTCCTAAATTTGTTTAAATTAATACACATAACTTGTGTACTCCATGCTCTTCATTTAGTTGCTGAAAATGTTAGAAGTAGTTATAAAAACGTTGATCATTTGATTGGATCCACCAAACAAGTGTTTCTTAAATCCCCTAAACGACTTAAAGAATTTCATAAAACTTGTCCAGATATTTCGGAACCACCGGAACCTATTCTTACACGATGGGGCACGTGGCTAAATGCAGCTTTTTATTACCATAAGAATTTTCACAAAGTTAAATCCGTTATATCAAAATTTAGGCCAACCGAATCCCAAGCAATCAGAGATAGTCAACATCAATTTGAAAATCCCCAAATTCTGGAAGATCTGCATGCAATATATAACAATTACCATCCATTAGTAGAAGCAATTACAAAACTTCAAAACGAAAACGATTCGCTGCCCTTAGACGCATCACTATGCATAGTGCAAAATGTGACCGCTCATTTGCATAGTTTAACTGACGCTGCTGGTGTACGAGCTCATCAAAAATTATTAAGTGTTTTAAAAAAAAATCCGGACTTGCATGTTTTACGAACTATTTATGACAAATGTGCAAATAGTGAGCCCTGGAATGATTTTGAACAACAGCTTCTTTCTGCCAAAATTACATCAATAGACGCCGAACGATCTTTTTCTCTTTACAAAAACATTTTCTCGTCGCGAAGGACGTCATTTACAGAAGCAACCGTAGAGACGTATGCAATGATGCAGATGTACAGTTACTTCCACAACACATTACCAGGGTTATGAAATTACATATTACTAGGTAAGCACTAATTGTGTAAGAATAAGTCTAGACACGGCACTGCTACGGACACTTTCGCCGCAGTTTATAATTTACACTTAAACACCAACCGTGAACCGTATTGTATTTGATGTGAATGATCTCATTCACTGCGCACCAATTGCCCGTTCTACCGTACCGCCTATGGTATTGCCACTTTCGTCGCCGCTCTAGTAATGACTTTTCGGTACACCTGGTACATATACTATCACCTATGTGTAAGCATAAGCGCAAATAATTCCGTGACAGGGATTTCAAACATTCGCTTGAATGTCGAAAATCCCTATCACGCTATACGAACTAAATGCATATGTCTCGTATAATGTAACATATATATCTTACTCTATAACTCCGACAGTATAGATATTCACATTATTGGGTACTACAATAAGAAAATTCTAATTTGGATCTTATCTTACTTTAGAACATACATAATTCACACTTATCCAGCCTTCTCGGCGAGGCTATACGCTGCTGCAGACCTGGAGATTTATTCAACATTACTAATCAGTAATATATTCATTTTATGTTGAAGTCTCGCATCCCTTCAAGAAAATTATCGATAAATTTTCCTTGATTAATTTCCCACAAAGTTGAATATACAATGTGCATGTACTATATAAGTAAAACAAACTAAATTATATGTTTTTCGCTTAGTAAATATGCCTACTAATCACTTTATACGTAACACTAATAAAGACACAAGACACCTTCCCAACAGATGAGTAAAATGTAATATAGTCAGTGTGCTGCGAAAGAATATGCGAAATCTTTTTTTTTTCTTGAAGGTCGTTTGACAGTGACAGTCCCCAAAACACTGCAGTTTTGCCAACTTATTGTGCATTGCCCCAATATATCTATTGTATCCAATCCACCACTCCTGTCCTCTGTACTAATCTATATAGATCCAGGTCAGATCGTGTGCTATATGTTGTCGGATCTACCTTAAGTTCTCCATAAATTGCTTTTCTCTCGTGATCATGTGTCTCACAGTCTTGTAAGATGCGGCTGACCGTTTGTGGAGCCCAGTAACACTATCTCCATTATATCTACCGATTTTGTTCTGGGATTTTCTCAAGGACGCGTGGCCTATGGGCTATCTTGTTATTATTTTAAGTTGCCTTTTTGCAAGTGAAAGCAATTTCTCAACATTTTTATGATTTGGCTCACCAATAAAAGCCTTGTCTGCTTATCTGTTTGTTTTGGATATACTGCTATGCTAAGTGCGTAGTTTTAATTAGCATGGCTTATATAATTGATTTTATGTAACTAATATCTTCTAGTAAAAGTAATAGTGTAGTTGTAGATGTATGACTACATCAGTGGATGAGTTTGTATTTTCTGAGAATTCCGCGCTATTTAACATATGTTGTCAAATAAAATATTTCGTGTATTTTTTCAGAAGTTATACGTGAAGATGAACTTCTTGAATCTATCGTGGAAGATAAAATTGAAGAAGTTATAAGAACACATCCTTGTCCCATCTGTACTAAAGAATTTGCTGCACTGGAACTTAGAGAGCACGCACATACCCATAAAGCGTTGAAGAAGTATTTGAACATTCCTACTGATAAAAAAGTCAAAGCTGGAGTACACTTCTATGTGGATAGTTCATATAGTCCTAGATTTACTAGTATACACAATCGAAAAGAGAAACTTCATAAATGTGTTATGTGCAATGAAGAATTCAATGCAATGGATTTACGAATGCATTTGGACACGCATAGAAATCAAAAGGTTTATTTTTACATTGCAGATATTATACTATAATTTGTTAATTGCCAGAAAGACTATTCCACTGTGACCCTTTTAGATCTATTGTGGTCCTCGTGGTCCATCTGGGAACTCCTGGCTTCTTTACGAGGCTGGATCCCTTTGCTTCACCTCTGACTCATTCACAATAACAAATTTGCAAATATTTTACGTTTATTTTTCCACATAGTCTCCATTAAGGTTAACACATTTTCCCCATCGATGTTCTGGCATTTTAAATGCATCCCTAAAAAAAATTGTTCAAGCTCTGCAAACCATCGATTTACCACACATATCACATCATTATTTGATGTAAATCGTTTACCACGCAAGTGTTTTTTAAGTTTTGGAAACAGCTGGGGGCCAAATCTGGCGAATATGGAGGATATTCAACTAATTCAAAACCTGCCTGAGCTATTGCAGCAGTTGCAATTGCGGACCTGTGACTAGGTGCGTTATCCTGATGCAACAGAACACCTTCGTGCAACTTCCCCCGGCGTTTATCTTTTATCGCGTCACGTAAATTTGGAATTAAGTTGACATATAAAGCACTTGTAATTGTACCCCCTTCTGCAGAAAATCTACTAAAATTACGCCTTTGGCACCCCAAAATATGGATAGCACGACCTTCTCTGCCGAAGGTTGCATCTTGAATTTTCTCGGCGGTGGTGAACGTCGACTTGTCCACTCCTTACTCTGTATTTTGGTCTCTACATCATGATGAATTGAGGACTTATCTATTGTAACAAATCTTGCAAGAAAATTTTTCTTGTCGTGTCTATATCGCGTTAAAAAACAACTGCAAACGTCTTTTTGAGTTTCTTGGTGTGTATCTGTTAAAATTCGTGATGCTCATCTTACAGACAATTTGTTCATGTTATATACCACATGGTGTAAGCGACCAGAATCTTCAACTAGTTTTCTAATAGTCACACGTCGATCTTGCACCACGAGATCATGGACCCTTTTAACATTTTCTTGGGTAGTGACTGATATGGACGCTCCATCTACATGTTCGCCCGTACACGACTGTCTACCACATTTAAACTCACGACACCACCTTTTAACTATGTCATGTGATACTTTATATTTCCCTAATGTATCCACCAAATCTTGATGAGTTTGAGTTGGTGTCATTGGTGGTTTCTCGACACGATCCATTTTGATACTGATATGTGACTCTCTAAACCTCGGGCGTCTACCATAGGCACACTTTAACAGGTTCAGACTTGTAAGTTTGTAGCATTGATCTATACATAACGCATTACAAATACGACGTGAAGATAAATAATTGTTTTGGTTTATAAATGGGTCAGGGGCGGACCAAAGGGATCAGCTATCGTGCATATGCCTGTTGAAATTGGTTTTGATTAGGGCTTTTAACGTCTTTGTAATATCAGTCATGTTTCATCAGCTTTTGCGTTTTAACCTTAGAAAGTCCAGATCACTTAACATTTCGTATTTCTCCGTCCAACATCGGATTCACAGCTTTACATATATTTATACGCCCTTCTGGCTTATTTTTTTCGTGGAGGGTTCTTGCTTTTTAACTTTAGAACCTTTCACATGTTCTTTTTTCTTTTGGTTTGGTTCTACAGTAAAACCTGTGTTAACGGCCACCTGACTAAAGCGGCCACCTGAGTTTTCCCGAATCGACTATAAGGGAATTCCCATACACAAATACCCGTTAATTACGGCCACCTTTGTAAAACGGCCGCGGCCAAATAACCCAAACTTTTACGGCCTATTTTCATAGAAATTTACCTGCTAATGTCGGCCGGACTATTTATGACATGTATATCTTTATTGACGGAAATACCTAATACAAATTGTCGGAGTTTCCTATTACCTGGTAGTAATTCACCCTTTTCGATTTAAACTTTATTATTCTAAAGGAAACAATTCAGTTTAAAGTTGTCTCCGTATCCGAAAGCTTCTTAATTAAGTATGTCGCAAAAAAGAAAACGTTTGTCGCTAAAAGACAAAATAAATATAATCGCGGAAAGTGAAAAGTATGCGTTAAGTTCGCGAAAGTTGGCCGAAAAATATGGGGTTGGGAAAACACAAATTAACGATATTATGAAAAATAAAGGTGAATTAAAAAAGATGGTCGAGGAAGATGTTAACATGGAGCTAAAACGAAAATTTCCGAAGTCGGAAGGATTGGCAGTGGATCAAGTCGTCTACAATTGGTTTTGCAAAGCCAGAAATAAAGCAATTCCAATATCTGGGCCGCTACTTAAACAAAAAGCACTGGAGACAGCAAGTAGTTTGAAGATGGTAAAATTTCGCCGCATCTAATGGATGGTTGGAAAGTTTCTGTCGGCGACACAGTATAACTTTTAAATCAATTTGTGGTGATTCCGCAGAGGTTAATTTGGACGATATAAAAGACTGGAAAACCAAGTTACCGTTGATTTTAATAAATTATTCTCCTCGAGATGTGTTTAATGCCGACGAAACGGGTCTTTATTACCGCGCTATGCCAAATAAGACATTTGCATTAAAAAGTGAGAATTGTGCAGGGAAGAAGGCAGCAAAACAACGTTTGACTGTTTTACTATGTGCAAATATGGAAGGTGAGAAGGAAGATCCATTAATAATTGGATAAAGTAAAAATCCTCGCTGTTTTAAGGGTAGTCATGTGGACAAATTACCCTTAGAATGGGTTTCTAACAAAAAGGCATGTATGACAACGGAAATTATGACAAGATGGCTGCATAAATTTGACAATAAAATGAAAAAACAAAATAGAAAAGTGCTTCTTTTCTTGGATAATGCCACTTCACATTCTAAAGTTCCATTAGAAAATGTTAAACTAGTCTTCCTGCCGCCAAACACCACTTCGTATTGTCAGCCCTTGGATCAAGGAATAATTCATAATTTCAAATTGATTTACCGAAATTTTTTGATTAAAAAGCTTCTAACGTTTATTGACAATGAATGTGATTTTGAAATTTTTGAAAAAAACATAAATTTAGCCAATGCACTTGTATGGATTACAGCTGCTTGGAAAAAGGTATCTCCTGCTACAGTTAAAAAATGTTTTTCCAAGGCCGGATTCTCTGATGTTATCCAGGAGGACACAATGTTTGATGAAGAAGACGAAATACCCCTCGCCCAGCAGTTCGTAACGAATTTTTGATGGATTTAGATGAATATGCTTCTATTGATCGTCATGTGCCTACAGAGAGCCCTAACTTCAGTATTCCAGAAATTGTTGAAGATTTGTGCAATAATGATGAAGAACATAACTCTGATAATAGTGACCTGGACGAATGTGAAACTCCAAAATCTAGTTTATCTAGTATGAGTGAAGTGTGTGCAAAATTAAGAGACATACAAAATTATTTATTGTGCAATAACGATGGTGACATTTATATGGATGTTTCTAAAATTTTACTTACATGTGAAGCTGCAGTTTTTAAATCGAAGCTAAAAATGTGAAGCAAACAAATATTGAAACATACTTTAAAAAATCCTAATAAATTGTGTTTTTTCGTATGAATATATTGTAATAATATGTACATATAAATAATTTATTAGATGTCATATTATCTATAATATGTAAATACATTAAAATTTTAGTTTTTCTTACACATATTTGTATTTATATACTATTACTTTAATTAATAAAATAAAGAAAGCAAATCCTAAAATTAATTATGTATTTTATTTGTGAGACGAAAAACCTGTCAATTACGGACACCTTTATATAACGGCCAATATATTTTGCTTTTTGGGTGGCCGTTATTGACAGGTTTTACTGTATTTTGTATCGTTTCCACGAGGAGTAATTGAAATATTAGTCCATCTAATCAGAGCTGCTCTTGATCAAACAGGAGGGGAGCGTCAACTACAGTACTTCTCTGTGGCCATGCCAATTTCGGCACGTTTCACCTTAGTTTGGGTTTAACTCGAGAATAATAATATAAATATTAATAATAATATCCTATTCACACATTTTTTTAATTATTATTAAAACACTATTTAGTGCTACTATTAACACTATTTATGACCATTTTCAGGAGTATCAATGTGACCAGTGCGAACGAGTATTCAGAAAAAGGTTAATCATCTTAACACACATCGAGTAAAGCATCTGACTAGAAATCCCTAAACTGCTAACAGTGTGGTAAAGGTAAGTTATTAAGACCAATTACGAATGTCACATGTTAACTCACAATGCCAATCAAGAACTTCCATATGAATGTTCACAGTGTCTCAGGAGGTTAATAACAATCCTGAACATTTGAACAGACACATGGTGTTACATACGGAAAATGTTAGCTATTCGGTTAAATACAGAGTGTGCAAGTGTTACCACTGTTTGAAAACGTTCAAGGATCGTGACGAATTAAAAGCACCAATGTGAAAAATCGAACAGGCCGTTATTTCTTGATACCCGTGTAAGGTATGTAATTTGATTTTTAACATCTAATACAGTGTTTACGTCTTTGCTGGGATCATATCTTTGGTGATATTAAATCAAAAGCTTAAGTAACAGAAATAACTTTCAAATAATTTATTTAATCATTGACTATGCAGATACAACTGTTAATAATCCCTAATTATTGATTTCACATTCTCTTAATTATATATATTGTTGATCGTCACGTATAAAAGCCAGTATCATTAATCATGCAACTGTTAATAATCCCTAATTATTGATTTCAAATATCTCTTAATTATATTGTTGATCGTCACGTATAAAAGCCAGTATCATTAATCATCCTCATCACGATCATAGCCGCTTATAAATGTGAGATATTATGTTCTTTTTTCGATTATACAAGTACATACACTCCGCGCAACATGAATAGGACCAACTGCATATATGACATTTGTAGTTGGTATAAACATGGTAGCGCGCTGGAATTGTTATTTTCGAAAATAAGAGGGTTGATAAAAAGATGTATGTAGGTACCAAATATAATTTTTGTAAAAGTCAGTGCAAATGTACGTTACTAATGACAATAAGTAGAGTAATTAAACGCCACTTGAATACGACCAATCTACAAAATAAAAGATTCGTTTGCAATAACAAAATACTTTATTGTTCAATAATGAGTACTTTTGCCATTATTTCTTATAACCTCAAATAGTCGGGATGGAATGGAATTATACAGGGTTCTCAAGTAGTCAACGGGAAGTTCCGCCCAACTTCGTTTCAGCGTCTGCTCTAGTTCGTCATCGCAACTGAATTGGGTAGCATTGGAGTACAATTTACGCGACAACCATCCCGAAACATTTTCTATGATGTTCAGGTCGGGGAGAGCGATGGCCAATCGAGAACCTCCATGCCTTGTTCTTGAAACCAGCGTCGAACAATGCGCGCGGTGTGAATACTGGCATTATCCTGTTGGAAAATAAATGGCCCACCTGCCATAACGTTGGAAAATTTGTCTTTCACCTGTTGCAGCAGCTGGACGTACTTTTCCGAATTCTGTCTGCCCTTCACTATTACTAAATCAACAGGTCCGTTATAGGAAACAGCTCCCCATACCATGACTGAACCAACATCGGCTCGCCTTCGTGACTGAATCACTTCATCTTTACGTAAATCGTGGAAATAATAAGAAAACCCATCCGGGCCATCTAAATTAAACTTCTTCTCGTCACTGAAAATAACAGTTTGCCATTCTCTTGTCCACCCCATTTTTGCTTGCGCAAACTGAAGACGTGCAGTGCGCTGAAATTCCCTTAAAGGAGGCCGTCGTTTAATTTTCAAACGTTTTAAATGCGGACAGGTCTTCAGTAACTTCTGTACAGTTCTTACCGATGCATTCGTTCCAACGTTATTCGCGATTTGTCTTGCCGTTAATGCCGAATTCGATGCTTCGCGTAATATGGCTCGACGTTCTCTCTTAGTTGTAACGGATGTTGTTCGCCCTTTAAAACGTTTTCCATAATTCTCGGGATCCCTAATAAAATTGTTCACAACCTGGTGTGATCGACTTATTTTCTTTGCAGTAGCCCTTGAGGAATACCCTTCTTGATGGAACGCTTTAATTTTTCCAATTTCTTCCATACTTAAGCACTTCTGTCGTCCTATCGTTGCACAATACCCTTAATTACAGATGTTTGTTTATCCGGATACACGTTGTAACTCGACACTCATCCGGTAGCTTACTATTAAATACTGGTCGTATCCAACCGGCGCGGTGCATTTTATATGTATGTGGTACTTACGTCACCCAATGCATAACGTTAGGCACTATTGCGCAATAATGCGTATTATTTGCCATATCATACCATTACAAACTTGCATTGTATTTTTAGTAAATGAATTGTTTTTCAAACCACCGAAAGCTTGCAACAAGTCGGGTGGTCCTATTTATGTTGCGCGGATGTACTTGCAAATATTAACATATATACCATATAAAACACTTATTCACAAAATATATAATAAAATATATTGCAGATTTCAAAAAAATAACTTGAAAAAGAGAGACAAACATATTAAAAAAGAAAGGAATACGTTAAAAAATCTATATTTAAATATATTTTTTGATAGTAAGAATGCTTTTCTTCTTTATGTTACTGAGGCTTTTTTTGAATTTAAAATGAATATAATTGTATTTTCCATAAATTTATTCATTGTGACAAGATATTAATATTATATATAAAAAGTTAATAAAAGTAGTAAAAATTTTGTAGTAAATGTAGCATTTTTTTTATATAAGCATATACGTCTCATGAATATATTTTTATCGAATCTTTTATTTCGATATGTTTATTATGTAATTTATATAAATTATCTCATACATACATATGTACGTATTTCAACGCGTGCATCTAAGATCATACTTTAATTTATATAATTTATATATAATTGTAATAGGCACTGCTTTTGATGTTCTAAATCTTCGAAGATTCATTAAATATTTGTCACATATTGTACTTATCGACAAAATATCTAATAACCATTAAGTTCGTGAAAAACATTTTTAAATAAAACCTCCCGAATTCTGGGTCATTGTGCCAACAAACTATTCAATAAATTGTAACGAATAATTTGCAAATAATTGTATGTAAATTATAGATTAGAATATAATTATTTTATCGATAAAGTTGTTTTACTGATACGAAAATTGTTTATGACTCAGTCTGGTAAATACCATATATATATATATACATACATATAATCAGTGTTATTTACCAGACTATATTTATGTATATATATATATATATATATATATATATATATATATAATAATAATATAAGAACCACATCTTGGTTCTCAGCGGTGTAGTACGGCGGGTGCGATATTATGTCCCATACAAGTGCTTTCAACGCTTTCTTGACCGGTTTTGCTGTATGAGGTGGTACGTTATCGTGCTGTAAAATTACTTTACCGTGTCTTCGGGCCCATTCTGGACGTTTTTCTATCAATGCATGGTTCAAATTGATCATTTTGTGTCGGTAGCGATCAAATGAACACTTGTGGG
>JAVIWB010006773.1:0-12630 GCA_031893035.1 Dermolepida albohirtum
CACTGAAACTTTTATAACTTTTATTTACGTAATCAGTTTCAGTGCAGTAGTTCAGCCCTGAAGATGTCCCATACAAATGGGTACGAAACATCGGCAGATATACTAGTGACGCGGTTCCAGCCCGGAAACCCAGAAGCAGATAGTTAAACTTATATTTTTTATAACTGGTTGAAATAAGTTGTGACTACTGAAGTACCTATGCTTTTTATTTTTAGTTTTCAATTTTACAAAAATGAGAATTTGAAAATAAATAAAATATTTTTTTTTTTAGATAAATAAGTGTTTTATCAAATCCTTCTTAAAAGTTATATCGACTGTATCTTTTTTAAAGAGGGTGGTTGAAGTAAGCTGTGATCCACTGTATGTGAAAATGGGACTTGTACGTATAGAAAATACTGTGATTATGTATCTTATAAATCTGGCTAAACAAATTTTATAAAAAGTTTTATAACTTTTATTTACGTAATCTGTAATAAATGATTTTCAAATTTTGAAATTCCAATTTAATATATTCACTATGAAAATAAAATAAAGAAATATCCTTTCGTATAGTGCGTAACAATTTCGTAATATAAATTACCGCTCTAATTAAACAAAATTCAAATTGCCTAATTTAAACGGAAACATCTTACAAAAAACACTTGCAGAAAAAAAAGTGAAATCACCCGTCACATGTATGGCCACCTTCAATTTTCACTATCACTTTTTTTTTCGTGTGACGTACCATTCTCTACGCGAAATCATCAAATTGGATGATAAAAGATGAAAAACGAAGACCGAATAATCCGCGTGGAGACGAAATATCATAGTACACATTGAGTTGACTTTAATTTTTTAATTAAACAGAAGCATATGTTTCGATGCTCGGTTGTTACTTTTATTAAAAGATACACTTATTACACTTGATTATGGTGTAGTAGGGTATTTTTAATTTACCGATCTACATATGTATGTATGTAACAGGCCACTAATGCCTAAAATGATTCTATATATAAATCCTATGCGTTGATATTTTTTCTGCGTTTTTTTTTTTGATAGCGGAAGCTTTGTTTCATGAATGCTGATTAATTTCGTTACGAAAAAGTTTGAATAGTGAGAATCATCTCCCCGTATCATATTGTATACATACATAATTCTTAGAAATAATTACAATAGACTTGATATAAATCTAAATAAAATGTTCTTCCTGCTGTACAGGAAACTGAGTAATAAATTAAATAACGTTTTACACGAATTTATTTTTTTTACAGAAAAGGAATAATTTAAATCGACTTTACAATATTAATAAGAAAGTAAATATTTTAAACTTTTCTGGTACTTGTTCCTAGAATAAATTAGTTGTTCAAAGGCACAGAATGTTAATATAAGAAATATTATTAAAATCATTACGTATATATTAAAACATAATAAAATTCTTACTTGAATAAACCACCATCGTATTTAGAACTTGATGTTACACTTTCCCATTTCTTTCTGTTAAAAGACAGTCCATAAATGCAAGGCGTATTAGAAACTTTGAATTATACATAATTACTGCAACGCATAATTATCCGAGCAATTATATTTTAAATGTTATTAAAATTAAGGGACCCCGGCCACTTTGTGAGAAAGTCTTCAGAACGAGTGGCGTTTAACTTGGTGTGAAATTTTCAAAAATTTTCCCTTCTTAAAGTCGAATATTTAGTAAATAAGACGGAATGAACCGTGCGTGCGTGCGAACTTATACATAGAATAAGTACGGCTATTCCCAACGAACAAATTAAGTAAGCTAAGCAGGCAAATGTATTTAATCTATGTGTATACATATATGTTCCGCCATTTACAAAAATGGGGGGATGTAGAATAGATAAGATAACGTTAAAAGTAAAAGTTTTGTGTTACTTTTGTGTGACTATATATTTATGTATATATTTACAAACACGAAATGATAAAAACACACCTTAATAACAACATAACTTTTTTGTGAAACACTTGTATGTAAACGTAAAACAACTTTTCATTCAATATATACAGAAGCAACCTTCAACGTTTAAAAACACCGCCAAAAGTTTTTCGATCTAATCAATATCTAATCATTAAATAGATATTGAAGTGGTGGGGAATACTACTTGTAAAGTCCCTTAATTTAAGTCTCTTTCATTAGTTAAAGCTATCGTGCATCTTTGAAATAATTACATTTCTAGAATTCTTGAAATAATTGTGAGTAATAAGTTAAGTATTTATATTCAGCGTTGTAAATGTGCACGACATTTTCTTCAATGTTGATATGAATCTCTATGTATACTTGAGATCGTAATACAATGGTCTTCCTTTTTCTTTATTTGGGCTGTTATCCACTTGAGTTGTTAGTCACTTACGATACTATTGAGTGATTATGGTGATAGTGTTTGTGTTTAGTCAGCAATAGTAACTAATTTGGTTATATGTTTACGAATTATATAAAGTTTTATTATCAATTCTACAAACGACATAAAACTATTCTTTCGTTATCACAATGCTATATTGCCAATATTAATGATGAGATTTAACTATAAGGAAATTGCAAAACTTTGCAATGACTTCAGATTGGTCAATATAGAAGGTGTTTTATTGTATATGAGGCCACAGGGAAATGATTGGTCTGATTGGTATCAGCAGCCAACACTCAAAGAGAGAACTTTTAAATTAGTGTACAATTTACTGTTTTACTTTCGAGTGAATGATCCTCAACCCTTAGGAGTTTTTGTATTAGAAAATGTTCACATTGCTCATGAAAAGCCAAGGAGAGGTATATTTTACGCTTTTTCCATTACTTTTAATGATGGTAAGCATATATTTGCTTGTCGTTGTGAAGAGGATGTAAACAAATGGGTAACCGCATTGAAATGTGCACCGTACGAACACTGGAGATCTCAACTTGTTATTTTGCGAACTAAGTTAAGTATGCGTACAGGAAAGGATCCTGTTTTAGATTATATAAGAAACAAGCAGCCACCTGATCCACCAAAACGAACCAAAAAATAAATCTACATTTTATACAGAAAGTAGAAACAGAAACATTTAGCCAAACATCAACTACAATTATAAGTAACAATGTTCCAGTAAGTAATTTAATTGATTTGTAGTGAATATTTTAGGAAACGATTTTGTAACTAGTCTTATAGTTGTGTAAGCATAAAAATATATTATAGTATATTTTTATATTTATTTTCCTATTTATTACAATTAATAAGAGAATATGTTTGAAATGTGAGAAGATATTGCATGGATTGTTCCAAATTTTAAACGTAGTTATGTGTCCAACAAGTTTATTATTCCTTCATAATTCCTGTGTAGTTATTAATTTTGCATAACCAAATATAAATTAATGTATTATTAATGTACATGTATATTCTCAATTATATGTAAAATTTATAACATAAGCAATAATTCATTTTATAGTCCCAGATTCTGAAAAATAAATAAATTTTTATTCTTTATTTCACGAGTTTTTCTGTAAAATGCTGTGCAATGTTTAATTTTATCGATCCTTAAAATGTATGTAATACAATGTATTGTACCAAATAAACTAATTTGCATAAATTATATAAGATATTTATTTTAAATAAACTAATTTATTAAATATATTTATTAAATTGTCCATTTTAAAGGAAAGTGATTTATTTCCTATTACACTGCAGCGCCATCTAGCAATCAACGTACGAACTATTTCAAACTTTTTTCTTAATTTTTATTCTTATCGGTGATTTCTTGTTACAAGATAAGTTTGAATTGTATTGTGGCGCCATTTAAATATAGAATTTTCCCGATTTTAATCTTTAGATCGCTTTATTGCGTAAAGAGAATTTAGCGAAGTTCACCCACATCATCAGAGATGGCTCTTCATGTCCCGCGTCATTAATAAATTTTATTTGAATATGTCAAACGCGTTGTTATATATGTTGTTTAAAAGCATTTATTTAAGCAAATTAATCGTATTTACTGCTGTTGAGATTACAAAGGTAATATAGTAGTTATAATTTTAAAAAATCATTTCGAAAATAATGTTTTTTAAATAGGGACATTATTAGCAAGATAAATATCGTTTACGAAAATTCGACCGACGCACATGAAATGTTCGGCTTCGTTAATATGGAGATAACTAGGTAAACTTTTACAGAAATATTTAATAGTAATTTGCTGAATTTTACATGTAATTTTTAATCGCATTAGTTTCTAAAGAACTATAAGTCCTCGGTAATGGTTTTGACCTCATCGAATGCGAATTGACGCGCCGAATTTATTGATGTAAACCGCAATCCACAACCTTCCAAGTTAAAGTTTTAGCCGTAGGGAACACAAACAAAATGGAAAAGCACTTAGAGGATTCACCTGGAAGATTTCCATTGGATTTTTTCCTAATGGAAAGTGTTCAGGTAATAAATAAAACACAATATTGAATGGTAGAGGTTTTATCAAAGTCAAAAATCATAATTAATTTACATTTACTTACATATGTACTTATATAAAAATATCTTTTAAAACTAATACATAATCAAATTCAACTAGGATGATTAAAACAAATTAATGAAGCTGTATTATCACTTTTGATTTTCTTCTGATCGGTTGTTCTGAATTTTTTTAATGTATGGATGACAATTAATATACAAAAAATGAACGCTCGAAAAGCCAAAAGCACGAAAAATGTCGGGTAATATAATTACGTTCTTTCCCTGTACTTATGCATACACATCTATAAATTCCATTTAATCACATTTAACAACGATTTCAACCATTTCTTTTCCTTAATTATTAGTGCCATAGGATGCATGTAATTAAATTACATGTATCACTTTAATCCGAACGATAAGACAAATATAAATAGACGGAATATTTAATACTGATCATACATCAAACACTGACCAAACACCAAATTTATTGGGACAATATGCATATAATTTGTATCCAACAATATCATACGTTAAACATATATAATTCTCAACGTACAAACTGTTTCACATTTTTTTATCTTGTTTAATATTCTTATCGGTGATTTCTTGTTACAGAATGAATTTGAATTGTATTGTGGTGCCTTTTAATTATAGAATTTTTCCGATTTTAATCTTTAGTTTCCTTTATTACATAAAGAAAATTTAGCGAAGTTCACCCACATCATCAGAGAGGGCGCTACATGTCCCGCGTCATCAATAAATTTTATTTGAATATGTCAAACGCGTTATTACATATGTTGTTTAAAAGCATTTATTTAAGCAAATTAATTGTATTTACTGCTGTTGAGATTACAAAGGTAATATAGCAGTTATAATTTTAAAAAATCATTTCGAAAACAATCTTTTTTAAGTAGGGATATTAGCAAGATAAATATCGTTTACGAAAATTCGACGCACGTGAAATGTTCGGCTTCGTTAATATGGAGATAACTAGGTAAACTTTTACAGAAATATTTAATAGTAATTTGCTGAATTTTACATGTAATTTTTAATCGCATTCGTTTCTAAAGAACTATAAGTCCTCGGTAATGGTTTTGACCTCATCGGATGCGAATTGACGCACCGAATTTATTGATGTAAACCGCAACCCACAACGTTCCAAATTAAAGTTTTAGCCGTAGGGACCAAACAAATTCGAAAAGCACTTAGAGGATTCACCTGGAAGATTTCCTTTGGATTTTTTCCTAATGGAAAGTGTTCAGGTAATAAATAAAACACAATATTAAATGGTAGAGGTTTTATCAAAGTCAAAAATCATAATTAATTGCATTTACTTATATATGTACTTATATATTATAATATCTTTTGAAACTAATACATAATAAATTTCATCTAGGATGATTAAAACAAATTAAAGAAGCTCTATTATCACTTTCGATTTTCATATATCTTCTAATCAGTTGTTCTGAATTTTCTTTTAATGTTTGGGTGACGATATACAAAAAATGGACGCTCGAAAATCTAAAAGCGCCAAAAATGTCAGGTAATATAATTACGTTCTTTCCCTGTACTTATGCATACACATCTATAAATTCCATTTAATCACATTTCACAACGAGTTCAACCATTTCTTTTCCTTAATTGTTAGTACCATAGGTTTAAAGCTTTTAGCTTGTAATTAAATTACATGCATCACTTTAATCCGAATGATAAGACCAATATAAGTAGTCAGGTTATTCAAAACTGATCATACATCAAACACCGACCAAACACCAAATTTATTGGGACAATATGCTTATAATTTGTGTCCAAACATTAAACATATAAAAAAAACATATAATTCTCAACGTACAAATTATTTCGAATTTTTTTATCTTATTTAATATTCTTATCGGTGATTTCTTGTTACAAGATAAATTTGAATTGTATTGTGGCGCCTTTTAATTACAGAATTTTCTCCATTTTAATCTTTAGTTCCCTTTATTACATAAAGAAAATTTAGGAAAGTTCACCCACATCATCAGAGAGGGCTCTACATGTCCCGCGTCATTAATAAATTTTATTTGAATATGTCAAACGCGTTGTTATATATGTTGTTTAAAAGCATTTATTTAAGCAAATTAATCGTATTTACTGCTGTTGAGGTTACAAAGGTAATATAGTAGTTATAATTTTAAAAAATCATTTCGAAAACAATGTTTTTTAAGTAGGGATATTATTAGCAAGATAAATATCGTTTACGAAAATTCTATGCACACGAAATGTTCGGCTTCGTTAATATGGAGATAATTAGGTAAACTTTTACATAATATTTAGTAGTAGTTTGGTGAATTTTACTTATAATTTTTAATCACGTCAGTTTCTAAAGAACTATAAGCCCTTTTCGATAATGGTTTTGACCGCATGGATGCGAATTGACGCGCCGACTCATTCATGTAAACCGCAACCCACAACGATCTAAGTTAAAGTTCTAGCCGTAGGGAACACAAACAAAATCGAAAAGCACTTAGAGGATTCACCTGGAAGATTTTCATTGGAGTTTTTTCTAATGGAAAGTGTTCAGGTAAAATAAATAAAACACAATATTGAGTGGTAGAGGTTTTATCAAAGTCAAAAATCATAATTAATTTACATGTACTTACATATGTACTTATATAATAATATCTTTTAAAACTAATACATAAACAAATTCAACTAGGATGATTAAAACAAATTAATGAAGCTCTATTATCACTTTTGATTTTCTTTTGATCGGTTGCTCTGAATTTTCTTTTAATATATCGGTGATAATATACAAAAAATTGACGCTCGAAAAGCTAAAAGCATGAAAAATGTCAGGTAATATAATTACGTTTTTCCCTGTACTTATGCATACACATCTATAAATTCCATTTAATCACATTTTACAACGAGTTCAACCATTTCTTTTCCTTAATTGTTAGTACCATAGGTTTAAAGCTTGTAGCTTGCAATTAAATTACATGCATCACTTTAATCCGAATGATAAGGCAAATATAAATAGTCGGGATATTCACACTGATCATACATCAAACACCGACCAAACACCAAATTTATTGGGATAATATGCTTATAATTTGTGTCCAAACATTAAACATATATAATTCTCAACGTACAAACTATTTCGAATTTTTTTATCTTATTTAATATTCTTATCGGTGATTTCTTGTTACAAGATGAATTTGAATTGTATTGTGGCGCCTTTTAATTATAGAATTTTCCCGATTTTAATCTTTAGTTCCCTTTATTACGTAAGGGTTAGCGAAGTTCACGCACATCATCAGAGAGGGCTCTACATGTTCCGCGTCATTAATAAATTTTATTTGAATATGTCAAACGCGTTATTACATATGTTGTTCAAAAGCATTTATTTAAGCAAATTAATCGTATTTACTGTTGTTGAGGTTACAAAGGTAATGTAGTAGTTATAATTTTAAAAAATCATTTCGAAAATAATGTTTTTTAAATAGGGATATTATTAGCAAGGTAAATATCGTTTACGAAAATTCGACCGACGCACATGAAATGTTCGGCTTCGTTAATATGGGAGATAATTAGGTAAACTTTTACATAAATATTTAATAGTAATTTGGTGAATTTTACGTGTAATTTTTAATCATATTAGTTTCTAAAGAACTATAAGCCTTTCTCGATAATGGTTTTGACCGCATCGGATGCGAATTGACGCGCCGACTCTTATTGATGGAAACCGCAACCCACAACGATCCAAGTTAAAATTCTAGCCGTAGGGAACACAAAACAAAATCGAAAAGTACTTAGAGGGTTCACCTGGAAGGTTTTCATTGAATTTTTTCCTTATGGAAAGTGTTCAGGTAATAAATAAAACACAATATTGAGTGGTAGAGGTTTTATCAAAGTCAAAAATCATAATTAATTTACATTTACTTACATATGTACTTATATAATAATAATATCTTTTAAAACTAATATATAATCAAATTCAACTAGGATGATTAAAACAAATTAATGAAGCTCTATTATCACTTTTGATTTTCTTCTGATCGGTTTTTCTGAATTTTTTTAATGTATGAGTGACAATTAATATAAAAAAATGAACGCTCGAAAAGCCAAAAGCACGAAAAATGTCGGGTAATATAATTACGTTCTTTCCCTGTACTTATGCATACACATCTATAAATTCCATTTAATCACATTTAACAACGAGGTCAACCATTTCTTTTCCTTAATTATTAGTACCATAGGTTTAAAGCTTTTAGCTTGCAATTAAATTACATGCATCACTTTAATCCGAATGATAAGACAAACATAAATAGGCGGGAGATTCAACACTGATCATACATCAAACACTGACCAAACACCAAATTTACTGGGATAATATGCTTATAATTTGTGTCCAACAATACCAAACGTTAAACATTTATAATTCTCTATATAACATTTATTTTAATTTTTTTTTCGATTTTTTCCACTTATTTATTGTTAAAACATATGTAAAATATAAATATTTAAAAAGTAAAGACAAGAAATACTTGAAAGATTTGAACAATAGAAAAATATTTTTACGAAACTGTCATTGTATTTTTTGAAAAGATTCATATTGAATTAGAAAATTAAATAAATATTTAAAAAAGAGAATAAGAATTTGAATAAAAATTGAGTACCGTTTCAAGAATGAAAGTTGATAAATCTACATCAATTGACATTAATACTAATTGGCTTTGCGTGTAGAGGGCGATGTATGCAACGTACACTACCAGTCATGGTTATTCGGACAATTTTTGAAATCGAAATTATCGATTAAAAGCGATAATGAAATTGTTTTTTTATAATCTATTGAAAATTGTATGTATACTAAAACTACTTTTCGAATAGAAAGAAGTATGCAGGATTGGTAAAAATTTGCAAAATTCTAAGCATACTATAACACTAATTGTTCATTTAATACTACTGAAAGTACAAACATAATGCTTAATTTTGGCTTTGAAGAAAAATACAAAAGTTATCGATAATCGAAGTAAGTGAATAACCCAATACTAATTACAATTGTTCAATAACGATCACTATAATCTAGCAGTTTCAAAAATTTCCACGTTCGCCATCGAGATGCTGGTGATAGACTCTGCAATGCAAGGCGACGATTAACCAGCGTATCGCCGGCGAACAATTATGGATACGGCCGTAAGAAATCTTCTGCTTTATCGAGGAAATAGAGAGACTTTTAGATAATTTGCAACAAAAGATTAATTGTGATGACCCAATATCAATTAGCATCATTCTATATTGATTGCAAGAATTCAACCTTTCTGGAAGAAAATCCGTGAGATCTTCACTTTGTCAAGGATATAAATGCAAACGTTTAGAATGGGTTAAAGGAAGATTCATGGTGAATTCAATGCCATACGTGATGATGCAATACCTATCAGCATTGTTCAATGTTGATTATGAGAATCCAACCTTCATTTCATTGAGAAAATTAGAATTCTCTATTCCATCTGGGCATGGAATTGAATTCATCATTAATCTTATTTTTGCGCCTACAGATTAATTCAATTCGTATATTCATGCGAATTGAATTAATATGTTGACGTAAAAGAAGGTTTAAATTCCCTACGCGATGATTATATTTATCAACACCATTCGATGTTGATTACAGGAATTTAACCTTAACTTTACTGAGAAAACATACAGAAATGCTTAGAATAACTTAGAGAACATAGGGTGATAATCTGTAAATCTAAAAGTAAAATTGGTGAATATAATCCAGGGCGTGATGATTCATTACTAGTTAGTATAACTAATACAACCTTTTCGTGAGAATAATCGTAAGAAAGTCGTTGTGAAAATAGAAAAGACCGTTTACAATGGGTTAGAAGTCTTAGAGATCAGATAATAGATAATCGGAAATAGGTCCCATGGAGCGATGATTAAAATTCCAGGTCTTTTGACGAAGACGGATTTTCAAAGGACAAAAGCTACAAGAGAAAAATGCATTTTAAGCATGCTGGTGGATTATGGGCAACGTGGAGTTACTTTAATTTAGGAAAATGTAATGCAGTTAGGTCTGGATATAATTAGAGAGTGTTTCAAATTTATTCATGATTTGGGATTCACTTTTGTCGTTGGCAAAAATTATTTCAGAGCATTTGAAAAGGGAAGGATGTTCGAATTCGTTACAATCGTTGGACTTGGATCCGATAGAGAAGTTATGGGATTAAATTGGTAGATGGGTTGAATGAAATGCTTCAATCTCCAAAGAATTGTGAAATTGTTGCAAATGGCGTGGAATTTTATAGAATTTCTACATAAATTAGTTTGGAAAAAAATGTTTATTATTATGTAATCGATGTTATTTTACCATAAAATTTTAAGATAAAGTAACATCAATTACGTAATGATTATACTTGCACTTGAGAATATAGTAAGCATGTTTCAAATCGTAGTGAAGAAGCAGTGTTTTTTATTTATTATTTCTTAATGGAAAATTAAGGGGTAATTTAGATTAAAACGCACAAAAAAGTAAGCCAAGAATTGGAAACGAAAAAAAAAGTGGTTTTTAATATTTTAGCAGGTTTTACCTTTTTCTACTACAGACGCTTTGTTTAAATTTCCGTAACTGGTAGTTAATATATATGAGTATACGTTGCATCGTACGAATTCGTACAGTCTGTGGAAAAAGTAATGTTTCTGTTAAATTTCAATATTGCCTTCTAAGACGGTTCTGTACTTCCCTGCTTTCAAATATAGCTTTAGAAGGGTGATATCTGATCCTGGTCCGTGACCACGGGCACATTCATTTTTCCATAGATAACTGTACAACTGTCTTTCTTTCGGATTAAACTGACTATGTAAACAAACATATAGACACGTTTACATGATTTACATAATTCGTTGTTACCGCAGGGTTGATTTTTATCTCATTTATTACGGTATTTGAATAACAATCTATTTTAGATACACATGTATAAAGTATGTTCTTATACTTAACATCGATTCGTTTTGTTACACATTATTCCATCAAATAGGGATAGTAGCATTTCCTTTAACTCATTTACATTTAGTGGCTATATATGTAGTACATTTGATTCCACGAATAGATAGACCTAACATCAACATGCTTTAACATATATACACCACACATGATATATAATATTTTACGTTTTGATTAATATATATTTATATTATTAATTTTTCTTACAATAAATCCATTTATTCGTGAAATTAAAAAACAAGCAATTCAACACAGAAAATGGGGGGAGATCGGGGCTAAAACTCGCACGGGTTAGTTGTCACAGTGTCTCATGTAACACCACCAATAATCGAAATACGAAATTTGTCATTACTGTAATCGCCAGGAGAAATGGCGAGTGGGCTTTCGCCGTATTCGCTCGCAGTAACCTACACAGCCTTTTCCATCCTTTGTCTCCTATGGCGTCCTGAAACTTTATATGTTAAACCTTTTGAAACCTTCCACCACTTCTAAGGCTGTGCGAAGTTACTCTCTATCGCTTGCCAACTCTCCTGGGGTGTACTGTAGAGTTATTTATCAATTACAAATAGTAATCTACAACGATGATTTCAAACTTGTCGATGTAAAAGTAACGAAGTTACGATTAAATCTTGAAATTTTACAAAAGTGAGTAATTATTGTTTTAGATTTTATATCTAATATAGCATCTTCATTATTTCTTTCAAACTGTGTATTAGTGTCGATATTTTGAAACAGGATTTTTAGAAAATTAGTATAAGGTCAAATTTGTATCAATTATTGAATCTCTGCTGTTATATAATGTAATCTTTCCCCAAACAAATTAAAAAGAAATTGCGACATATAGCCTCGATCCCCCCCCTAACATTAATTTTGTTATAATCGTAATTAAATGACAATTAATTTTTAATTTTTTAAATTTCATTCAATAGTAAGTAAGTCAGTATAAAAGCATATTATATTGTCTTATTTATCTAGTTTTTACTCGATGGAACGATGAAACCTTTAAAATCATTTACTTTTTTCAAAACATTTACTTCGATGACTCACTTACTCCATGGTATATCTCTCGCTTTAATTTGAGAACAACCTATTACAATCTAATTACATAATTTTACTTCATCAACCTTCTAAAGTACATATCAGTTACCATACCACATTTTTTTTAATGTTTTTATCTCTTATTTTTTTAGTACGAATCTTGTTAATTACATTGTTGTTTTTTTTTAAATGATT
>JAVIWB010006775.1:0-12726 GCA_031893035.1 Dermolepida albohirtum
AACATTATTATTTATATTTTGTTTTTCTATTAAATTGCTCTGTGTAATGTTTTTATAATTATCATCACATAAATCAGATAAAGGATCCATTTGTTCAGCTTTTAACATAGCTTCTTCGTCTTTAATGTACATAGAATTAGTAATATTATTTTGCAAACCTTTTTCATTTTCCAAAATTTTATTTTGATAAAAATTATGTAACTTGGCATCCGACTGCATTGCCATAGTTTTGAAGTCACACACAGTACAAAGTTTTTCTAAACAGTTGCTACATATATTGGCTGGAAATTCATCACTTTCATTTATCTATAAAAAAAATGGTGTGTTTTCAATATAAACATAAATATTACACTTACTCTAATAGGTAAACATTCCATCAACATTGTGGATACAAGTTTATCATTTTGCAAATGTTCAAATATATTAAATCGAATTTTATTCATTTTTAAACAAGTTCTACAAATCAATTCCAATATATTACTTTTTAATCCAAATGTTGTCATGTTGCAGTATAAATGTAGATTTTATTTCGTTCTATAAACAACTGATTTATTAAGTACAAATAATTTTCAAATTTGACTTATAGAAAATTCCATTATCCCAGGCACTAAAAAATTTGTATTACATAGTATGATATTCTTAGAGTTTTCAACTCCTTACCAGTTTTTAAACAAAACTATCTTGATTAATAAAACTAAACATAAATAAATGGTGTACAGTGATATATAGAAATTATGTGCAAAATGTTGATGTAGGCAATTAAAAATTAAATTGATTTGAATTGTATTTAATATATTTATAGGTTATGCATGAAACAGATGTGTTTAGCAAAATAATGTGAACACACTTTGGAAATCTTAAAGAGAAACAACGAAAATATAATTAATATGTCAGTGACCGCATACTTAGTGAGAACAAACCAATAATCATAACTAACTAAACTGGGAACTGTACGCTTATAAAAACATAATCATAAGAGTACCATCTATTCATAGTAGAGTTAGATGAAACTACACATTGGTACACAATAATATTTAAAATTGTCGTAATTTGATAATTTAATATTTTTTTTGCCCACTAAACAAAAGAAATAATTTCTGGTACTTAGGAAAAGGATTTTATAATTTTTTATATAACATTTTTTCTATTGTCTTTAATGTGAAAATATATTCGCTTACAACTTACAAGTTTTCTTATGTGCAACAAATAAACTTTGAGTATTAATAGAGATTATGTTAAAAAAATATTTCTTACATGCATGTTTAAAAATACCCTTATTTTTTATTTTCTTTTTTTTTCCATTTAATACATTATTAATTCCTTTGTAATACATATAAATATAAAAGTTGCGAAGCTTTCTATAAATTATTCCTTTAGTAAACATATAATTATGTAGCATAATTAAAAATTCATCTGTGTGTATAAGTATGTCTTAAATATATCTTTTGCGAAAAACCTGATGGATTTGATAATCATCTTCCTTTAAAATGACAGTAATATATTCCACATTTTTTCATCACTCAAATCTTGACAATTCTTGAAATTTATACAATGTTCTAAAAAGCAAACTTTTGAAAACAAAAATTACCAAAAGTATTACTGCGCCCTCTAATCAAAATGAAGTATGTTGAACTATTTGTTATAATTTCCACGTCATTTGAGAGTCCTATTTTAGAACAAAAGACTTTAAATAATATATTCTTTTACATTTATAAAAATATTTTGGATGTCACTGAAATGGATTTATATAATTTTAAATGTCAAAAAAATTAATGAAAACACCAATTTTCTATAAAATTTAATTATTCTTTTAATGAATTTTTACATAATATTATTAAATTAAAAGGTTTATAATGGGAATTGAAATATAAAATTATACAAAAAATAATATATTTTTGTAATATTTCAATCCTTTAGGTATATTGTTGACTAAAAGACACTTAGTCTTGAAAGAGATTTTTGAATTCAATTTGTCTAATGTTATCAATTTATATACATATACAGTACAATCCATTATGGAACCAAATTTTAGTGCATTCTTGTTGTGAGTAGATTATTAGTAATTGTCAAGATAACACGAAATTTCTTAAGAATGTCATTTGCACAACAAATGAGGTAGTGAAAAGATGTTTGCTATTGACTAAAAAATACAAAACATTTGATCAGTAATAAATATAGGATTTTCTTATTTGATATTATTGGCTGCAAATTTACATGGACCTTTTTTTAGATTTTGATTACATAAACAGTATAACTAGATGTATAATTTTTTGGAGATTCAAATTTTATATATTGAATCTCCTTCAGATATTTGGTAAATTTAATTCTTTTTATTTTTTGATAAAATGCACTGTTCTCTTTTTTCAATAACCTTTGAAATTGATATTAATATGATCAGCCAATTGCGACACTTAAGTCGAAAACCGTAAATATAAACAGAAGTTGGGAACATCGAAGATAAAAATATTAGGGACTTATCATGGAAGAAATAGACGCTTAAATTCAGAATTATATAAACTTGATAGTGGAAAAACAATCACAAAGTTTATTCAAGGTAGAAAGTCGAAGTAGTATGTAGTAGTACTACTGGTTTAGTAAATAAGAATCTATGGGAGCATTAAACTTAAAAGAGCTAGTGAAGGATAGAAACAATAAATAAGTGCCATATAGTTTTAGGCCTAAATGGTCTGTCGTCAACTACTAAGCAGTTTGTTTTTCCTTAACACTTTGTGAAAGCAGAGGAAGGGTTAAGCAATTTTTCCTGTGTTCACAGAATAGTTTTACAGCAATAGAAGCCTAGAATGCTACTGACACTTAAATGTATTTTTATGTGATTCCTTAAATGACGTTCATATTTACATTTATGTGAACACAAATCACACTCATGAGTTTCATCATGCACTGAAACGAAATACCCAAATGTGTTTTACCACGTTATTTACAAAATACTATTGTTCGGTCTTTTTCCTCTTACACAAACCACTGCTTATTACCCTATCATAATCAGGATTATTTAATAATTCTGCTTGTTGTTCATTATAATTAGTATGGTATCCTCTTTTGGTTTTCATTTTGATTTTGAAATTGATTCAATATTTTTTGTTTTCACTTTTTCTTTTAAAAAATCTAAGCATGCAGATGACTGACCTACATTATCAGATAAACTATATTATCATTATTAGCAGTTATAACAACATAATATATATATATATATATATATATATATATATATATATATATAATATATATATTTTTCCGTAAGACCCTTTACTTTTAACAGTTCATTTTTGCAGTATTTATTAATCTCTATAATATCAAATATCTCACTACTATTATTGCACGATGATATTGATTGTTCATTATTATTACTTTGTTGTATATTATTACGATTTCAATTTTCTGATATAGATAACTCTGTTGTTGAAGCATTTGAATTAGTGTGGTTAACATTATTAGTTATTACAGATTGTTTTCTGATATACTTTCTTCCACACTGTTCTTGTAATTAACTATATTCATTAAATCGGATACAGATTCTGTTTGCTTAGACTTGAACATTCTTCTTTTTTTGATATAACTAGAATTACATTATGTAACTTTGCATCTGACTGCATTGCCATTGTTTTAAAATCACATACAGAACAAAGTTTTTCTAAGCAATTATTACATATATAAGCTGGAAAGTCATTTTCATGTACCTATAAAAAGTTATTACTATATTTAAGTAAGGTAAGTAAATATTTTCTCTGATAGATACACATTCCCCGAGCATATCTGATATGTTTATCATTTCGCAAATATTCAAATATGTTGAAACATGCTTTATTTATTTTTAAACAAGCCCTGCATACCAATTCTAATATATTTCTTTTTAATTTCAATGTTGTCATGTTGTACTATAAATTTTCATGTTTTTCTTTAACTTGATAAACCACTATTATAATAGGTTACCAGAAAGTGTGTTTGTCTATGCAAATATATTTCAATCACTATATTATGTATTGCAATAGTAGTTCTCATAAACGTGGAATATAATGTAATAATTCTAATAATGTAACGTATTATGTTAAAAAATAAATGTATATTAATAACGAAATTCCAATAAACAATAATAATTTAAATGAATAACCAATTGTCTACTACACTAAAAAGATTTTTGAATATTGAATATTCAACAATAAAAAATAAAAATTAATTACATAATTACTTTAAATATAAACGAAATTTTAATTCTTTAATGAATGATAATATATATTTCAGATAGAGGTGGAACACTGCTCTTTTTTAGATACAACTTTTATATTATTTGTAATTTGATTAATAAAATTGAATGTTCCATTATCGAAACTACAGTGCCATCAAAAATGATTGAATTGCAATACTGATCATGCCACCTCGCGTGTAACCTGAATCGAACTATTAATTCTGACATGTTTATAAAGTACTTAAAAGCCTTAACCTAATTTATAATAGGAAAAAAATAACCCAGAAAATTTATTTTAGTAGCTCTTTGGAAGTTATATTTTGCAAAGAAGTTATTAATTATTCAATATTTTATTATTTTCAACCTGTTTAAATAATTTGCTTAAAAATGGAAGTTTTAGGTTAGTTTATATATTGCAATAAGTCAAACAGCTTATTAAAAATGTTTAATATAATTTATTAGAATTGTTCAAAATGTTGTCCATTGTTTTCCATGCATTTAGTTACTCTCTTCTTCATGTTATGAAATACTTTGTGAAGCGTTTCAACAGTAATATTTCTACAATTTTTATATTGAAGTCTTTGTATGGATTTTGTTTTTTTCCAAATAAAATTAAACGATTATCATAAAATTCCCTTAAAAACGTTATCGTAGCACCTGCACCATTGAAAAAAACCATAATGCAAAACTATTCAAACGTAAAATAAAACAATTGTTCTTACTGTTGAATAATTTGTTAAAAACGGAGAAACTATAAATACTAAACAGGTGTACAAGTGACAGATACAAATACAGTGAAGTTAGGCATAGTTCTGACCAGAATAGGTCAATATCACGCGGCAATCGGTAACTATATACCCTGATTCAATGAAGTGGCACGTTCAACCATTTTTGAAGGCACAGTATTATAATGTTCTATATACTAAAGCAAATTAAATTACATAAAGTCCATAACCTAAAATACTTCTCAAATTTTATTTTATACAATAAATATATAAAGTTCCAATTAATTTTACTATGGTTTGCAAGCTTTCGGAACTGTAGCAATTATTACAATTACTGTAATAAAAGAAGAAATATATTTTAATTTTTGGCTTGGGGAATATTCACTAATAAAAAAAGAAAAATTTTTTATTATATTTCAATTAAATTTTAAAGTAAATACCTAGAATACAAAAGATTTAAATTAATAAACCTGAGACTTACCTTTGAATGAATATAACTAACAACAAAAGTCAATAATAATATAGCTACTTAGTTAATGTGTGTAGAGTGTAATTCGCCAATACATAATAATAAAGTATATAAAATACAAAACAGATTTCAAAACTGCTTATCATCAATCTACATTAAATTTACATAGTTTAAAATATTACATAAAAATTTATATATGAAATCAAGTAACTTTTATATAATTCTAATTGGAGTTTTATTTTCGATAGCCTTTGAAATAACAATCAAACAACGTCACATTTTCCTTTTTTTTTACAATTACAGTTTTGGAATATTATTAAATGTTTGTATTTACTTCCCTGATACATCACTCATATGTACTTTCATATGGTTTGCGAGATGCTGTTTATATTTAAATTTAGATGAACACACATCACATTCGTATGGAGTTTCTCCTGTATGAATACGCATGTGGTACCGAAGACTTGGACGCTGTCTAAATTTTTTATCACATATTTTACACGAAAACGGTTTCGCACCTGTATGAATTAGAACGTGACTTTTCAATACGTTGCTGCATTTAAATCTGCTGTCACAATAATGGCATGTATAAGGTTTAGTATCGGAATGCCTCCGTAAATGATCACTAAGTCGCGGTTGAGATTTAAAACATTTACCACAAATTGTACAAACAAAACTTCTTTCAGTGTTGTGTGTGGCTTTATGGTGTATTAAACCTGCACTATTAACAAAAGATTTACCACATAATTCACACACAAATTTTTTATCATTTTTGTGTATCAACAAATGGTGCTTCCAAGTATCACTATATTTAAAAGTTTTATCACAAATCGTACACCTAAATGGACGTTCATCTAAGTGTGTTGTTTTGTGAATTTGTGCACCACGTAATGTTCGAAAAGTTTTTTCACATATATTACATGAAAATTCTTTAGTTTCTGTATGAGCATGCATATGTTGTTTAAGTAAATATTCACCAGCAAAAGATTTATGACACTCATCACATTTCAAGGTTGTGTTGCTAGTATTTGATGGCTTAGTTGAATTCTTTCCTTTATTTTCATTTTGTTTCTCTTCTGTTTTGTCAGACATACTTGAGCATGGAGGTGATGGTTGAAAATCATCAAAAACATTACATAATTCATTTTTAGATTCAGGTTCTACCGAGATCTCATTGACATAATTTTCAGAATCGCATACATTCAAATACATTAATTTTGAAGATTTAGAGCACATCTGCCTTTCTGCGAGACTACTTGAACATACAAGTTCAGTTTGACATTCATTTCCATTTTTGCAATAACTATTAGTGGCCGTAATATCAGTTGTTGGCCATACTGATTGTATTACATTGTAACTAGAGGGTTTAATTTCTTCTCTAGCAAAAGTGAGAGAAGTAATGTGCTCAACATTATTACTTATGCTTGTTTTTTCTACTGAATTATCTTTTTCAGTTGAACCAGATAATGTAGTGATTTCTTCAGAATTCAAAGAATTTGTTGCTATGTTTGAATAAACAGAATTTAGATTATTCTGTGAATCTTTTTCATTTTTCCAAGTTTTATTTTCATAAAAAAAATGCAACTTTGTATCAGACTGTATTGCCATTGCCTTAAAATTACAAGCTGAACTTAGTTTTTCTAAGCAATTACTGCATATGTTAGATGGTAATCCATCTTCTTCGTGCATCTAAAAACAAAGAAGGATATTATTCATTAAGTACACTTAATATGATACTCACTCTTATCGGAAGACATTCCAATAGCATGTCCAATATGAGTTTATCATTTTGTGAATGCTTGAATAAGTTAAAACGCACTTTGTTGATTTTTAAACATGTCCTGCATATTAGTTCGAATATGTTACCTTCTGTTTCAAATGATGTCATAATGAATTGTAAATCTTCAATTACGATATCAGGAATAATTCCTGATCTCACAAGGGGCTTTTTTAAACGGTAAAAAGACAGTTAATTATATTCTATTAGTTTAAAGTTATTGATATACAACTAAACTATCAAATTTTAAATTAAACACAATTTTATCATAGGTTATGGTTTTGGTAAATAATTGTTTTGGTTTTATTGCTATTAACTATAATAATAATTTCCAGTAACACTGAACAGAAGCTAAAACTGAAATCAAGATAAATTTTCCCATATAGCAAAATATTTCATGAAAACATTTAATTTAATGTAGATTTTTAATATTCTTCATATTAAATTCCTAACAACTAAAAATACGATTTTTATAAGATTGTAAAAACTAGTGATAGTGGTATGATAATCGATAACAATTAACGAATTCATACTGTGTATTTAATCTAGGTATAATCTATGATCTAATCTATATAGAGTTTTTACTTAGTATACATAGATAATCACATAATAGAGATTTAAATTTTCGTTTTTATAATTCTTGTTCCCGGTAAAATTATAAATTGAACTAAACGCCTTTATAAAAACGTTGGTTTTATTAATTAATATTATTAATAATTTTCATGTACGTTATAGTTTTCGCCTTTAATAATTTGACTATTACTATAATTTACATTTATGTATACTTCTAAGACGAGTTTTATTTTTAAAAACTGAAGTATGGAATTATAATATTAGATCACTGTTTGTGATTTACCAACACAAAATTCGTTAAACTTAAAGCCTTCTTTTCAGTTTTAAGTAGAGGCATTAAGTTATCGACAGTTACTTCGAAATATCATCGCAGTAGGATAATTCCCTTCGTACAGGTTTCAATTTCTTTCTTTACAATAGTATTGACTATATTGTACTTTTCAGAATATGAAAAATTATTATTCCATTTCTTTTCTAGTAATTTTCATTTCCGGTGTAGTGTCGGAGCACTGGATTCTAGTACAATTATCGTCAATTATTTAAGTTTTTCTAAATAAAAAAAAGTAATTTTTCATTTACCCTTATAAAATATAAATGAATTGTAGAATAATCTTTAAATATTTATAAAATATTGATGGCGCTATCTAATAACCATTGTACAAACTTCAGAAGGGTGAATTATACCTTTAAATATAAATCATCCGTACTAAAACACATACAAAACTTTGGATACTATATTCGAGATGGCGCCATTAATTTTTAAATAATTTATATCTTATATATTTTATTATACCATGTGTTAAGAACAATACGTATTATAAAAAATTATTATTGTAATTTATAATCACAATCTATTATTTATTACTGCATATAATCACATATTCTAATTTTTTTTACGTTCACAAAATAATTTTCATGTATGGCTGGTTTCCGTTCAAAGTACTTTATTATAGTATATGTTAATTATTTATCATATAAAACAATATTATATTGCGTATTAAGAATATATTAAAGATGATAATTACTCAAATTTACATTATTAAAATAAATTCTAATTGAAACCGGAATATCTCTTCAGAGACACTAAAAATGTTTAGGCATTATATGGCGTTACATATTTTAATTTGTTTATTTAAATATATTTCATTATCCATGTTAATATATTACAAAAATCCATTATTTTAATTTTTAATTATTGGATACGATTTATTAGTGCATCGTAAACTTAAATTATATATAGAAAAAAAATTTCATTTTATCTAGTTGTTTAATAAATATTGTAGAGGCCCAATATATATTAATTATTGATTTATATTTTTTGCTTTGCCATCCATTGATCTGTAAGATAACTAAATTAAAAAATTAACTTCTTTATAGAACGTGTAACCAAAACGTCAATAACGAATATGAAGAGAATTCAAATTTATATAAAAATCTATATGGTCAACTTTGAAAGAATATGTAAATTTATTCACTGGCTTAACAATATTGATATAAAAATTATAAATATTAACTTCAATTAAAATAAATTTTCTGCTTACACGTATGGTTATCATAAATTCCTTTAATTATGTTCTTTTTGCCCTCATAATAGTCTATACTTTTAATAGATTTGGATGCACAGTTTACTATTTTCCTTTAAGGTTGTTTTATATATTGTATTTGAATAAGAGATATGTGCATGTATGTGTATACGACATAAATATGTTTGGTTTTTAATCATAAGAGTATTCAGTTCAATTATCAAAAAAAAACAATTTTGCTAACACATATGCCTCTTAATTAGTTTGAATATTAGATACTCTTCTATCATATCTCTACAAACCTAATATTGTAGATGTTGGCGATTAAGATCTGGAACAATTGTAAAACAAACATATTATGTTTATTAATTATATTCAAATGTTTTGTATAACTGTCCCTTACCATTAGTTATACAAGTCATAATGAGACTTAACTGTACTATAACACTTTCAAACTTTACAAGAAAAAATTGGTAAAACATATTTCAAGCTATTTTGTTTTATTTCGTAAATGTAACGTCAGATTTGTCCCTTATAATATGTCTGTCTCAGTATTTCATTTAAAACCAGTATTAGTAAATAACTGCTCTAAAGTAGATGCAAAATCTATTACAAAAATATTAAAAAAAGCCATCTTACACATATACACATACATTTTACTGTATAAATGTAATGTCGAAATAGCCTTTTGTGACGGCCTTTCTTGTATAAAGTGCTACAGATTGTTCTTCGGAATGTTATTTACAAATCACATAAGTATTATAAATTTGGTCTCTTGTTAATATAGGAAAGTGTGGATGATATGTTTTATTCAAACTTCCATATTATTTCTTAGGAAAACAGTGTTTGCGGTTCCCTATATTAATACAAATTTCACGCAACATCGTTTCTAGTTACTCGATATCAATACTAAAACTCCTAACAACACTAAACAAGTTCCAAGAAAACCTACAAATTTTTAAATTCCAAATTAATATTTCATTAGTCATTGCGCAGTCCAGTTCATGTAGACCTGAAAGCAGTGACAACTAGTGAATGTGCAGTATATCATTAACTTGAAATCCAATAGTTAATTTCTCAAAACTGTTTAAATTAAAATATTTTAATTTTAAGCAAATACCGCAATTAATATTTTCGATCAATAAAAACTTTGTTGCATAAAATGCAACAAAGCCTCACGATATATAAAATATAGCAATTTAATTACCTATACCTATTTTTAGATATAATTTGTTGGAAAGCTATTGTTCTGCAATTATCTTGTCTACGATATAATGCTAAAATGATTTGTTTCATTTAGATTTTACCAAGAGCTAATTATGAAAACAAGACTTTTCCCACTATATCACGCACAGGCAAATAAATTTGATTTGCAGTGAGTTATTCAAAACAGATAAAGCAATAGTTTTGGAGTGTCCTTGAACACACACACTCCCACCCGGAATAAGTAAATTTAGGTAAAATGATTGTTTCCGGTTATGATGGAAAATATCAAATTACACATTACTAATCATTACATATTATTTATTGTTAGAATTATTTCTATTAGAAAAATATACATTTAAAGAAATATATAAAAAAAGAACAGTGTTAGAATAAAAATATTAAAAAAAGGGATATAAATTTTGCACCATAGCAATTCCATTTAGTAAAAATAATGGCTTTAATATTGTTTAAAATTAAGTTGTGAACTCATCAAAATCAATTACTGACGTGTTAACGCATATATAAAATTTTAAATGTGGTAAATAATTCAAAACCATAGATTTATTTCAAGTATCTTTTACTTCGCCATTTGTCTTTTTAAAATAATATGAAAGCGTAATTTCAGGGGTATAAACATTATTTAATTATCAATTATACTTTTAGTATGTTTCCTATTAAATAAAAATATAAAGTACAAATATGTATTTCATTCTATTTTGTATATTTGCAATTTACAATTACATACTACCTATTTCTGTGAAGATTTCATATGTACTTTTATATGATTTGATAAATGCTGTTTATATTTAAATTTAGATGAACATGTACTGCATTCATAAGGAGTTTCTCCTGTATGAATACGCATATGATATCGAAGACTTGGACGCTGTCTAAATTTTTTATCACATATTTCACACGAAAATGGTTTCGCACCTGTATGAATTAGAACGTGACTTTTCAATACGTTGCTGCATTTAAATCTGCTGTCACAATACTGACAAACATAGGGTTTATTATCTGAATGTCGTTTTAAATGATAGTTAAGCAATGGTTGAGATTTGAAGCCTTTTCCACATACTGTGCAAATAAACGTTCTTTCAGTATTATGGGTAGGCTTATGCCGTAATAAGCCTGCACTATTCAAAAAGGATTTACCACACAATTCACACATGAAATTTTTGTCATTTTTGTGTGTTAATAAATGATGCTTCAATGTCTCTTTGTACTTAAAAGTTTTATCACAAATGTTGCAATGATAAGATCGTTCATCAGAATGTGTTATTTTATGGATTTGTGCCCCCTGTAATGTTCTAAAAGATTTTCCACAAATATCGCATGAAAAGTCTTTAGTCTCTGCATGTATACGCATATGTTGCTTAAGGATATATTCTCTAGGAAAACATTTGCCACATTTTTCACATTTAAATGATGGAGCACCAGTGTGTGTGTATGCATGCACTGAAACGAAATATCTGAAAGTAAGTGTTTTACCACATTGTTTACAAAAGACTGTTGCTCGATCTTTTTCCTTCTTACTCAAGCCACTGCTTACAATCCTCTTATAATCAGGATTATTTAATAATTCTGCTTGTTGCTCATTACAATTAAGTTGATTTCCTCTTTTGCTTTTCTTTCCTAGTCTAGAGCCCGTTTTAGTTTTTGCAATTTTACTTTCCGATTCGTCAGAAGAGTCTGAGCATGCAGATGATTGATCCCAGTTATCGGTAGAATTATTTAATTCATTTGGAGATTCATATTCTACTAGCATATCATCCCCAATATTTACAATATCATATGATTCTGTATTTTCTAATTTTGATAATGTACAAGAAACATGTTTTTTTATGATGTTGTCTTTCTTTATATGTTCAGCTTCATCTGTACTTTCTTTTTTGCTATAATTACTATCTTTTATATCAGAGAGAGCTTTATTATTATTATTCAATGATGCTACTTGACTAGTTTCATTATTTTGATCATTGTGTGATTGAGATTTATCTGCCAATAAAATATCATGATTAACATTATTATTTATATTTTGTTTTTCTATTAAATTGCTCTGTGTAATGTTTTTATAATTATCATCACATAAATCAGATAAAGGGTCCATTTGTTCAGCTTTTAACATAGCTTCTTCGTCTTTAATGTACATAGAATTAGTAATATTATTTTGCAAACCTTTTTCATTTTCCAAAATTTTATTTTGATAAAAATTATGTAACTTGGCATCCGACTGCATTGCCATAGTT
>JAVIWB010006776.1:0-124580 GCA_031893035.1 Dermolepida albohirtum
TTTGTTCCAAAATTACTCAATTTTTTCGAAAAACAGCGTCGCGTTGACTTCTGTGAAACAATGCTTTCCGACTATCAAGATAAAATGAAAGGCATCATAACTGGAGATGAGACTTGGATCTACGCTTATGACCCGGAAACAGACGATCAATCGGCCGAATATCGTATCAAAGGTGAGCCGAAGCCCAAAAAACCACGTCAAAGCAAGTCAAAACTCAAGGTTATGTTGACAGTTTTCTTCGATTATCGAGGTGTGGAGGACTCCGAATTCCTTCCGATCGGCCAAACTATTAACAAAGGATACTATTTGAGTGTTATGCGTCGTTTGCGCAATGCTATTCGTAAAAAGAGGCCATAATTATGGGCTGACAACTCTTGGTTTTTGCACCACGATAATGCACCGTCGCATACTGCATTAATTCTTCGTGAGTTTTTCGCCAAATTTTCAACCAATATCGTGCCGCAACCGCCGTATTCGCCTGATTTAGCTCCGTGTGACTTCTGGCTATTCAGCAAACTCAAACGACCGCCCCAGGGAAACCGTTTTGAGTCAATTGAAGACATTAAACGTGAATCGCTACACGCATTGAAGGCTATTCCTGAAATTGACTTTAACAACTGTTTCGAGAATTGGAAGAAAAGTTGGCACAAGTGTATTGGGGCCAGGGGGGATTACTTTGAGGGGGACGAAATAGATTTGGAAGAATAAATTAAGAATTTAAAAATTATTACTATTTTTTGCCCACAGTAGCATATGCATATATGTGTTTAGGACTTGCATTATGCTTGCTGTCGGTGCAGTAATTTCGATTTTTACAAATTTTAAAAACATTGAAATGTTTTTACATAATTCAAATCAGTATGTTTTATTAGAAATATGTACAATATAAGATGTGAGACGTTGGCAATTTTTTGTGTAACAGGATATATGTACTAACGGATCATCAACATATCGACTGTCATGTGTATATCAGTAAGCATTTACATACATTAGTTTACGTAATCAAGAGTTTTAGCTTTCTATTAGCTGCCATATGCCAATTATTGCGTTAAAATATGCAATTTAGGAAAACGGTAATACACTGACTGTGTAAATTTTCTCATCTTCCATTCGTAAACTATAACACTTACATGTGTGTAAACGTAAATAGTTATGTGCAAATGTAGAATAATGAACTGACATTAAAAACTTATTACACTTATATTTTAGATTTATAAAATAAATCAATGTACTTAAAAGTATATCTACCTTACATAGTTAATTGTAAATTACTTACACCTATATAAATCTTATGTAATTATAGGTTAGAAAATACTATTCTCCTTTCTTTTCGTGATGTATAGTTCAACTAGATCTTAAATTTGATGTTCGTCAACACCACAGCAATTCCAAACTTACTTCTCTGCAGCGCCTTAAAAGAGATTGCCCGTTGGTGATCGTTTATATTTAATAGTTAAAGCAAACACTCTCTTCGTATAAACTTCGTCATATTTTTACCAATGCGCCAATAGTTCATTTTATGTTTATTTATTATTTTTACATAAATGAATAACCTAATAACATAAAAAATAATAGAGGGAGAAATAAATGAAAAAATAATAGGGAAAATAGACTATACGCAAATTACTTCTTCCAAAGAGTATTATTTAGTTTTCATGTGCATAAATATTTCAATTTGTAAAGCGTGTTTAATATTCTAATTATTTCATATGTAAAAAACATATTACATTCACTGTTTTGACGGACATGATATGCTAAATGCTTCTTCAGACGTTCCACGTTCTTTGTTTTCAGAAGAAAAATATGAGGGCGAGTTTTTTGAAACGTTGAGTAACTAAAGGTTTTTCTGATAATTACCTACACAAAAGCAGCATTTCGTATATATCTTGTTAAAAAGATGACCAACTTAACTTCTTGAACATATTTCATCAATTACTTTATCTGCGTACCAAACTATATTACGAATAATGAGTCCATTATGCTAATTTGCAAAAACTTTGGCAATATTAAAGGAAAATTTGATGGAACCTGTGGTTGATTAATTTAATCACTTAAAGTTGTATATAACCCCTTTCCACATTAATTTTTATATTCTGTATATGTATTTCGACAACTAAGTTGTCTTCATCAGCAGATAGGATGACGGAAACCACGGCAAACACCCGCACGTAACAAATTCCGTTCAAAATTTTTACCATCAAACGCCAAAATGCAGTGTTCAACAAGACTTCAACTTTTCCTACCGTCGAAAGCCAAAACGCACACTATGTTTTGCTTTTCGACGGTGCAGATCGTGTACGGAATTTGTCTCGCGCGGATTTTTGCCGTGGCGTCCAGGTGCGACCCTATTTAATTATCTGCTGATGATGACAACTTAGTTGTCGAAATACGTATACAGAATACGAAAATTAATGTAGAATGGGGTTATATATCTATCTTAAATGATTAAATTGGTAATATTGCATCGCTCTTTTACAACCTAATAATTAATAAGGGGGAATATGGCGTTGTCGTCCGGTATCCTAATACATAATACATATACTTGCAAAATGATGTATATTATTTTGTAATGATTGTTTTTGTAAGTCCATTGAGAGAATCTAACTCCGTCTGACAATTTTATGAGTCCGAATCAGTAAGAGAAGTCGGTTTATGTATATATTAACTGCTTTAGTTATCTGCTTCTGGGTTTCCGGGCTGGAACCGCGTCACTAGTATATCTGCCGACGTTTCAGTGCAGTAGTTCAGCCCTGAAGATGTCCCATACAAATGGGTACGAAACGTCGGCAGATATACTAGTGACGCGGTTCCAGCCCGGAAACCCAGAAGCAGATAGCATGGACCACGACCGCGGAAGTCTACGTACCAAATTAACTGCTTTAGTGTTTAACTGACTATTAAAAATTTCTTGTGCTTTATAATCTTTTTTAATTTGTGTTTCAATTAAGGCATGATTAATAAAAGGCTTTTATGTAATACCAAGATGTTTCTCTTTTTGTTGATATTCTTTTATTGTATCTACTTGTATATTATATTCCTCATGTTGTTATATTTTTTCTACACTCTTATCCAATCCCAATTAATCCAACGATTAAGAAAAGGCTTTTGTTCTATACCAAGACATGTATTTATATGTTTCGTCTTATTGAAGTCTTTCTATTGCACTTACTTGTATCATATATTATAATTTTCATGTTGTTGCATTTTTCTTAAACTATGGACAATGTACACTTCATCTTATCTGGTCTAGTAATGACTGAAGTTGTTAGTCCGTGCCTGCGTTTATTTTTAGATCAATCATGTATAGAAGGTAATTTATGGGTTTGATGTTTCTGTTATGGTAGTTTATTTTATAATCTTGTTCGGCTGCGTTTAGTACATTTGATACGAGTTTAAGTGCAATGCACAACGAAGGAGTGCTTAATGCATTTCTTTGGAATATACGAGGATAGTTTGACAAGTAATGAGAATGACACATAGGTGGCGCTCTAAATGGTAAAACAAATGCACTGTAATTTAGGTTGCCTATTTATATGTTTACATTCCTATATCTAGATAAATCGGTTGATTAGTTTATTTTTGACAGCTGATTGAAGAAGAAGCAACACGTCGTTTTGTTAAAATGGCAAAAGCAGAGTATCGTGCGGTTATTAAATACTTCGTAATTAAGGGTATGAAAGCTACAGAAATAAAAGATGAGTTACGGGAAACATTAGGTGAATCTGCTCCATCATCCACCACAATAAGTAGATGGGTAAATGAATTTAAACGTGGTAGAACAAGCTGTGTTCATGAAGCGTGCTCTGGAGCACCCAAAATCGTGACTTCTAAGGAAATGATTATAAAAATCCATAATATTAGTACTCAAGATCGATGACTCAAAGTGCGAGAGATAGCAGACATGGTAAACATTTCAATAGAACGTGTACACCACATTTTAACGAAACAATTGGGCCTTTCCAAGCTTTCGGCAAGATGGGTGCCGCGATTGCTTACGACTGATCAAAAGTTCACTCGTTTGCGCATTTCCAATGAGTGTTTGGACCTTTATAGGCGGAATCCGGTTGATTTTTGTAGGCGATTTGTTACTTGCGATGAAACTTGGATACACTACAGTACAACCGAAACTAAACAACAGTCGAAACAATGGTTTGTGGTGTGTGGTTCTGCACCTCCAAAGAAAGCGAAAACCACTTTATCGGCAAACAAGGTGATGGCATCAATTTTTTGGGATTCAAAGGGCATTTTGCTCATTGATTTCCTTCAGAAAGGTGCCACAATAAACGGACAATATTATGCAGAACTTCTACAAAAATTAAATGTTGAGATTCGTGCTAAACGGCCAGAAAGGGCAAAGAAAAAGATTCTGTTTTACCAAGACAACGCTTCCTCGCATACCAGCACAGTTGCGATGTCCAAAATCCACGAGTTGCATTTCCAATTAGTACCGCATGCACCTTATTCGCCGGATCTAGCCTCTTACGACTTCCACCTTTTTCCAAAATTGAAGACGGTACTAGGTGGAAAGAAATTTTCGTCTAACGACGAGCTTATCATCTTCGTAAATGAGTATTTTGCAAGCCTTCCGGAATCGCATTTTAGAAATGGCATGAGGGCATTGGAGCACCGTTGGAATAAATGTATTGCTCTTTTAGGAGAATATATTGAAAAATAAAAATTATTTTGTATTTAAAAATTCGTTTTTCTTTTCCATTCTCACTACTTGTCAAACTACCCTCGTACTCTATTCAATCATTACTTCTGCTGTTTGCAGTCTACCTGATTGTATGTTTACATTCTATGAATTCATTATCTTTTCAAGGAACGTTATAAGAGAAATGTATATCTCAAGATCACGCAAGAGTCAGCTATGTGGTAGAGCGTCAAATGCCTTCTGACAATATAAGCACAAAAAATATTTCTATTTTTTTACTCTTGTTCGTCACATTCTTTGGATTTTTTTATATTTTTGTTCTTCGCATAATATTTGATTGTTCGTTAACAATTTTTCTATTTTAGATGATATAGCAGAGGTAAGAGTCTTATATATGGTAAGGAGACAGATTATAGAACGGAATACTTTGTAAATTTTATTTAACAATCTCAACATAAATTGAATTCGTCAAAAAATTAATAACTAAGTTATTAAGAATGTTTACATTCTTTAAATTTCAGAAGTAATCCGTCATATCATATGCTAATATAGGTGTTGAAACAAGTTAGATCTTTATAGTAATATACCCAGGTTTACATTACACAATTCTATTTCAAGTAATGACAATCATATAAAACTTATATAGGCGCAAAAAATACTCGTATAGAGTGTATAATTTAAATGAAATATTATGTAATGTAGCAGATCACACATTAAAGTAATTATAAGAAGTTCCGCGTAATATTCGGTTTTTTAAGGCGTGTACATATGTATTAACGTTACTGAAGTAGCAATATATATTGGGGTCATTCGATATTATTCCATTCATTAAATTGAATAATAACTTGTTTACGAAGGCGATTACATTTCACAACTTCAAACTAGAAAGAAATTAGGATGAGAAGAATTTCTCGAAGTTTATCATTTGTTAATTACATATATAAGACAAACGTAAATGACATACGTAAATAATGAATCGATAGAAAATATATGTAATTATAAATTAAATTATAATTCGCATTACAAAATCTTGGCAATTACGCGATCCACATTGAATGATTTGATCAAGGCATATTGCAATAATTTTTTATAAGATAAAAATCTTTCGAAGTAATATATTCACTGCCTTGACACTATGTTTATGATATGTACATGTACTATATGATTTTAGGTAGCCATGCGGTAAAAACATAGTAAGAGACAGAAGAACTTCACCAGTTAGTCGTATGATTTGAATAGTCCATGGGCATACCATGAGACGAATAATAAAATCCATTCAGAAAAACCAATTAGAGTTAGAAAATCATTAAATTTTTTTCATATTTTTCGATGTACTCCTATTCAACTTCAGCAAACTTGGATTGACGATGCCGAAACGCTTTATTTCATTTCGTAACAATCTTTCTCCAAATTCTCAAAATACTGTTCCCTTGATGCAATAAGTTCTTTGCCCGACCATAATTTCTTCCCAGCAAGGAAAAGCTGAAGTCTGGGAAGAAGTGGACATTATTTGGGTCTTAATTTGGCGAATAGGATTTGTGAAGTACAATTTCAATTTCGAACTTTTTGCGAATAACTGCTACGAAAAAGCAAATTGTTGTTACGACAGAGAGCTTTCTTGTAGACCATTCCAGGTGGTTTTCCAGAAATTTCTTTCTCCAATTTGCTTAGTAGAGCCGCGTAATAAGATCCATTAATCGCTTAGCCCATTGCAAAGCAGAAAGAAAACGAAGTCATTGTCTTAATTGTCGTTTAAATTATTTTGACTTCCTTTGGCGGCAGAGTTTCCATGTATTCAGTGTTTAGTAATGAAGCAAATTTCATCGGTCGTAAAAATCTTTGTAAAAAATCAAATTATTTTTTTAAACAGCTCCAGATTATCGTCTGGCCACTCTGTCACGTTTCTTATCACAATTTAAGATTTGCGGTATCAACCTTGCTAACAGTTCAGATGTACCCAATTCTATGTATAAAATGTGATGTACGCGTACAGTAGATCTAGTCACAATCGTAACTATCTTGTCGATTTTTAAGTCCTTCAAAGCAATATTACTAATTTTATTGATAATTTCTGGAGTTGTTGCAGTTTTCAATGGATTGCAGTACAAGCAGTTTGGAGAACAGATTAAGATGTTCCTAAGAATAAACGTTAATCATCAATTTTGAAATTTAATGATTTAATTCATTCAATTCTATAGAATCTATCGTAATGACAAAACTTGCATTTAATTACATTATTGTTTCTGCAAATATCTGGATGCTCTAGTAAAGAGAACCTATTTTTTTGAAGAAAAGATGTTAAAGACCAATTTTAAATCACCATCTGCTTTAGTAACATGAATACTTTTTGAAATAGTATCTATGCCATTGTTAGCTATTAACGAAATTATGTTAGATGTACAAAATAAATTAATCTACGTACTTATAACTATGTCCATCTTACCTACTTTATGTAATTTACTATATATGCATATGTACATACGTAAAAACTTATGTAACTATAAATTCTTTCCCTTCGTCATATATAATTCAACTAGATTTTAAATTCGATGTTTATCAACACCACTGCAATTCCTAAAGTGTAATTTACTGCACAGCATTGCCTTACAAAAGATTGATCGTCGGCGATCATTTATTTTTAATAGGGGAAGCAGAAAACTCACTTAGGATATTCCTTACATTTTTACGGAGCACCAATAGTTCATTTTATTTTTATTTATTAGTATTATTTCAATAACCCAACAATATAAAAGCAAAATAGAAGAAAGATAAATGAAAAAATAATAGAGGAAATTGAATTTCATTAATTTCAAATCACTTCATAAAAAGGTATTACCTAGTTTTCATGTGAATAAAAGTTGATTCCCAAATACGTTTAATATTCAAATTGTTTCACGTGTAAAAAAGAAAACATATTACATTTAGTGATTTCGCCGACGAAATATGCTAAATGCTTCTTTCTTTAGAAGAGCATTCAACTGCTTGATAACTATTGGGTAGGCAACTAAGTACTTTCGGTTTTTACTGATAGAGAGCGTTGCTTTATTTTTTGTATAACGTATGTTAATGCTGTACTTTACCGTTTGTCGCGTGATACTAGTCAGATTGACTTAACTTCAGAAGCAAGTAGTGCGTGATTTTTATTAAAGCTATTAGTTGCGAGTTAATTGTAAATGGAGTGCAGAAACGAACATTTTCGACATATTTTACTATTTTATTTCCGTAAAGGAAAGAAAGCTGCTGCGGCTCACAAAAAGATATGTGAAGTTTATGGTGCTAATTGCTTAACAGAGCGCACGTGTCAGAATTGGTATAAAAAATTCCGTTCTGGAGATTTTTCCCTCAAAGATGAGCAACGTTCTGATCGGCCTACTGAAGTTGATGATGACCAAATCAAAGTCATAATTGAAAAGGATCGTCATATAACTGTTCGAGAGGTTGCGGAGAGGCTACATGTTTCGCACACAACAATTGAAAAACATTTAAAATGTCTTGGGTTAGTTAAGAAGCTTGATATTTGGGTACCTCACGAATTGAAAGAAATTCATTTAACACAAGAATCAACTTTTGCGATATGCACCTTAGACGAAATGAAACCGACCCTTTCTTAAAAAGAATCATCACTGGTGATGAAAAATGGGTCTTGTACAGTAACATAGTTCGAGAACGATCATGCAGCAAACACGATAAACCAGCTCAAACCACAACGAAAGCTGAATTGCATCCAAAAAAGATCATGCTGTCAGTTTGGTGGGATTACAAAGGTGTTGTGTTTTTTGAGCTGCTTCCAAGAAACCAAACGATCAATTCTGATGTTTACTGTCAACAACTAATAAAACTGGAGGAAGCAATCAAAGAAAAACGGCCAGAATTGTCAAATCGGAAAGGTGTAGTTTTCCACCAAGATAATGCAAGCCCTCACACATCTTTGGCAACTCGTGGGAAACTATTGGAGCTTGGCTGGGAAGTGATGCCACATCCCCCACACAACCCTGATCTAGCACCATCTGATTACCATTTATTTCGAAGTTTGCAGAATTCTTTGAATGGTATAACTTTCACAAATGACGATGACCTTTACTCGCACCTGGTTCAGTTTTTTGCTGATAAGGACCAGAAATTTTATGAGCGCGGAATCATGCAGCTGAAAGAAAGATGGCAAAAGGTCATTGAGCAAAATGGAAAATATATAATTGATTAAAAAGTATTCTTTGTTTTAAAAAAAAGTGTTTTATTTTATACTACAAAACCGAAAGTACTTAGTTGCCAACCCGATATTTAGACGAATACACTTCAGAAAAAAATAAGTTAGAGTACTTTGAAATGTTAAGCACCATCTAATTAGATTATTGTCTCTGCAAATATCTGGACGCCTTATTAAAAAAAACCTTTTTTTGAATGAAACAGAGATTACAGACCAATTTTAAATCCCATATGCTCCAGAGATTCGAATGGTTTTTAGAACGGTATCTATGCCATTGTTAGCTATTGACAGAATTATGCCGAAAGAGTTGGAAAATATTTTGGTTTACAAATTCGTTTAAAGTTTACTTATTAAACCTTACATTTTTTTATAAAGACTATTTAGGTATCGGAAAGACAAAATTGAAAGATTTGAAAGTATTCTTCAGTCGTTAAACAAAATTATGTTATTTCATTAAATGTACGTTTTTTTTTGGCCAAAAGATTTCTATTACTGTATTTATTGACGATCCGATGAGCAATGTTAGAAAGTGGGATTATCTAAATAGCATCAGTATGTGAATGTTCGCACATGACAGACGCAATTCATTGAATTGTCTTTGAATTTCATTAATTTTGTGTTATGGTACGCGATACCGCGTTTAGATAAAATGAAAAGAGAAAACCTGAAAAAAAAACTCCGCCAAATTTCTCCGCTTCATAAGTCACGAATCTTGGTCAATATAAATTACAGTAGATACTTTTTTTTATCTTCTTTCAAAATAATCGTGAGAAAAAGCAATAATTCTATATATTTCGTGATTTATTGCAGTAATTGTTTCATACACGATTCAAAATATAAATGAAATAAAACAAATAAAATTAACTTGAGTAATTGGGAACATCTTCCAAATTACATGGATAGTTTATTAGACAATTTATCCCATAGTAAGCCAGTTCTTTACAAAATATTATTGAATTACAATTTGCTTCGGTATTTAGACGAATACGACCATTAATAATTACATTAACTATGTTTTCGAATGAAAAATGAAATGTATCCGAACATTAATTATGATAAACTTTCAATAATACCAAAAAAAGGTGCCAATTCCTAAGATACTGATTTTAAAAAAGTTTAAATTTATGTAGGAATGTAGACAACTAAATATTAGCGAAAAAACTGAAAAAATCTGCAAGGGTTTTCTAAATTAGTACTAATTAATGATATTAAAATCAGTCTTTGATAGCCCTAGTTAGCAATGTGACTAAAGTTATTCCATAGAAATAAGCTGAGTATTATGAAAAGTTTTATAAAAAGAACCGTCTATTTTTTGAAATATTTTTACTGTTACTTCAAGAATGTCTCGTTCAAAAGACTTCAAATTTAGGTCGCGTATCTTACAAGATACGCGGCCCAAAGTTAGACTCAAGTTAGAGTGCGAGAGAGTGTTGAATCTTAGTGTCACAGAACATCCTTTTCTTTCTCCTAAACAAGGAGTCAGAATTTTCAACATAAGTTTCCAATACAGTTTTTTGGTGCACTCGCACTGTTGCATATATATCACATTTTCGAAAACTATTATTGAGGATTAGTGTTAATCATGCTGAATTAGTTTCACGATCTTTTGGTTTTCTAGTAAACGTTGTTCATATAGCCATCACTCTGTTGGTTATATTTTTCCTCCCAGTAAAAATTTTAGCATTCGAGAATAAGACATGATAGAATGTTTTGCCGTAAGGACTCACTTGCTCTTTCAGTTCTTATGGTCGTCAAAGCTGGTGTTAAGTACTTACTTCTTCTGTAAGTCATTGAGTCTAAATCTTTTTCAATGTGAGAGATTATTCTGCAAATAATTACAATTCCTTAAAACGCTCGAACTAATAATAAGAGATTTCGATGCAGAGATTAACGAAGATAAAACTAAAATCGGGATAGATTAGAGACAGTATAAAACCATACCAGATATCCTATAAGTAAGTCAATAGATCAAGTGATGGATTAGTTTGTTTTTTACAACCACTTTAGCTTTCACTAGCAATGAATAATAATTAATGCAATTCAAGAAAAGAAGCGAGATGACGAAGGGAGCAGCTATTGTTATGGGAAGGCAACGACGTCATAGTTAAGGACTTTACTATAAGGCAGATTTTTATCAACTTTCTCAGTCTAATCTTAATAAACTTTTAACTCATTCCATTTATGGGTTTGAGTTCGAACTGTACATGACTGGTACTGCACCGATTTATTATCCATCATGAAGCAATATTTACTGCAAGGTGGTTATCATAGCTGCGATCGAGTGATGGATATTGGTCAGGTTATGAGATAATTCATTACTGATTCATAAATTTTTTTACTACTGTTGTCGTTTATATATATATTTATGAGCGTATGTGGATTAATGGGGTTTGTATGTGATTGAGAAATTGCTTTACTATTATTATTGTTATTATATAAAAAGTTAGTTTCCGTTACATTTTTTCTGTTTTTTCTTTTGTTTTGTATTTACTTAATTCACGCTATCTAACTCTATAAGATATAATTCCGATTTTGTTTCTCCTTTATAATTAATAATTTATCCAACTATTCTATACTTCTTGGTACATTGTACAATTTCACCGCTTTCTGCAACTACTACATTTCTATTCTTATATAATTAAGGTCACCATAGTTAATCTCTTTATTATGTAGAGAAAAAATGTATTAGGAATGTATGAAGAATTCTTTACTTCATACATTCCTAATAATAATTTAGACTTAAATCAAATTCAAAATTTAATTGAGCCTATATTATTAGGCAATATACAATATATATATATATATATATATATATATATATATATATATCTTTTGTTTTATCCTCTACATTTCGCGATAATATCTTAATCATGCTCCTAATTATTATCTTTTTCTTACAAAAACTAGATTAATTTAAAAAATTTAAAAATCGTTAAAATGTGATTTGCCATACTATATATGGTACTAACACACAAAACTAAACTATCGTACTAGCGTCAGTGGGAGGTAAAGTTCAGAGCATATTCCCCAAATAACTTGCATCTGAAACTAAATCATTTTACGTGTAAAATCCTAGAAAAAAGGGAAACCTTTTTTCGAAAAGTGGTAGATTTTAACAGAACTGATATACGAGGTGCATAATAAAAACAAAAAATATATGAATGTGATAAACAATTAATTAATGTGACACTTGACTTTCACTATATTAGATTGCAATAGACTGTACTTAACTGGTTGATATCAGATTTATAATTTATGGTGTCTGGATTTTTACAGATGTGAGCCATTTCCAAGAATATTCTTCATCAAGATGGAGCACCACCCCATTACCAAATTAATGTCCGGCAGTACCTCAACCAAATATTCCCGAATCGGTGGATAGGTAGGCGAGGATCGATGGAATGGCCAGCACGATTCCCTGATCTAACGCCATTAGACTTCTTCTTATGGGGATATGTCAAGAGTATAGTATACAAAACTAAACCCCTCGACTTAGCTGACTTAAGAAGACGAATAATAGTTGCGATTAGATCGGTCACACCTGAGATGTTGAGCAACGTTAGAACAAATTTTTATTTAAGATTAGGATGTTGTCAAGGCGTTTGCGGCGAACACTTTGAACATCTCCTACTGTGACATTAATGTTTTTCTTGTTATTTTTTACATTATCAAAAATTTTTCAAATTAATCTGAAAACATTTAATATTTCCGAAACAGTCGAAGATAGGTATAGGACTGGTCTGGAATTTTCTAAAGAATCCAAAAATTTAATATTTGACAGGGTGTTGTATTTAAAATAAGAAAGTTGGTATTGACCACTTTTACATGACACACCCTGTATATAAACTTTTTATTTAAAAAAATAGGCAACTAAAAATCCCAATCGACGTGTCCGAGCGTTTTTTTGAACACCCTTTCATTTAATTATTATCGAATTTATTCCATTTGGCTGATACACACTGTATACCGTGAATATATTTTATAATGCAACATGCACATACATACATACATACATAACGTAATAATGAAATGACAGCAATGTATTTTAGCGTGTATTTTATTTTGCAACATAGGATGTAAAATACAGTAGTTGAACAAAATTTAAAAACTAATTTAACAAATTTTCAAAAATGTCACCATTGACGGCCAGACAGTATCCTAAGCGATTGTAGAATTCATTTATTGTATTTTGTATCTGCTCTGGAGTTATTTCTCTTGCAGCAACTTGTATTCTATTTTTTAATTGGTCAATATTGTTTAGAGGTTCTCCATGAAAAACTTTATTTCTGATACATGACCAAAAAAAGAAATCGTTTGGAGACAGGTCTGGTGACCTTGAGGACCATTCTACTTCTCCTCCACGGCCTATCCAACGGTTTGGAAATCTTTGGTTGAGAAATGTTCTAACCATATGAGAATTATGTGCCGGCGCGCCATCGTGCTGGTAGCAAATCTCACCATCAATATTTAAAGCGTGGAGGGCTGGCATAACTCTGTACTCAAGCAATTCTAAATATTTTTCTCCTGTAAGAGTACCCTCAATAAAAAACGGTCCTACAATATGGTGTCCAATCAACCCAGTCCAAACATTGACTTTCTGTGGCCGCTGAGTCCTTGTGATATGATATCTATGCAAATTTTGTCTACTCCAGTAGCGGCAGTTCTGTGAATTTACTTCACCATTTACATAAAATGTTGTTTCATCTGTAAAGCAAATTCTGCGTAGTAAAGTATCATCATTATGAAGCTTATCCAACATGATTTCACAAAAGTTACTTCTTCTTTCTGCATCATTCGCAATTAGTTCCTGATGGTTTTGAAAATGATACGACTTAAAATGTTCTCGTTTTAGTAGTTTATGCACGGAAGATTTGCTTACATTTGTAGTTTGTGCTAAAGCTCTTGTGGAGAGCATATTATTATTTTCGATTGTTTGTAGAATTTCATCTCTTTTGGCGTCAGTAATAACATATCTTGGCCTATTCTTTTTTTTAAGATTAGGAACGATGCATCCATTACTTTTATACTTCTGTACTAACCTACTTATTGTAGTTGGACTCGGTCTTGGACGGTCAATATATGTAATTTGAAAGAAATCTGCTACTCTCCTCAAACTCATATTCGAGTTATACCAGTTCACTAATAACAGTTTTTCTTCTACACTATACATACCTCAAAAATAGAGTAACTTATTTTGACATCCTATGTTGCAAAATAAAATACACGCTAAAATACATTGCTGTCATTTCATTATTACGTTACTCTAGCAACTAGTGTATGTATGTGCATGTTGCATTATAAAATATATTCACGGTATATATATATATATATATATATATATATATATATATATACAGTGTGTATCAGCCAAATGGAAATATATATATATATATATATATATATATATATATTACAGTTATTATATTTTTAATTCATTTAACATAAATAAAAATAAGCGAGGTAGCAAATGCACGAATCCTTAAAAGTAAACCAAATGTGTAATCTGTATGTATGATTAATATATGCATATATTTATAACAATGCTGTTTAGAAATACTTTGGAAGAAAGTTACAATAGTAAACGTAAATGATTCAATCATCTGTGATCAAAAGAAATGGAATAGTGGAACGAAATTAAATGTCAACATTAACATGCTCTCATAGAATGAATAAGTTTTTCGCTTTTCTATTTTTAATAGACTGTAAATCTTAGTTTAGTCGCTATCGTTTACGTGTTTTCATTTTAATGAACTTGAAATTTCTAGATTTTTGGAAACCGGAATAATAATACATGTTTAACTACTTTCGTTATCTGTGAAATTTTTTTTTAGTTTATATTTATTTATATTTATAATAAGAATAGTAATATAAATATTTTTATTTTCTACTATAAAATAATGTTTCACTTTTATATGTTTGTTATATCATCCAATATTAATTTTAAATAATTAAATACAATATTTGAATATGTCCATCCCAAGACGTTATAGGTTCTATGAACGTATACGTCTGAATATGGAAAGTAAGCATTACATATAATTATTCTCATGCCATTTTACTGAGGCACATATACAGATACTTTTAATACAATATATTTGAAACAATAACAATTTGCAGAACCAGTTAAACATTGAAACGTTTAAATAATTTATTGTTACTATTTAAAACACATTGAATAACTTTGAAAAATTATTTGCTACATTGTTTCAACTAAATACATCCTGCTTCGCCAGTTATATGTTCTAATTGACTGATTAAATTTTTTGAAACTTGGAAGAACCCACAATCTCTTCTTCTACAATTCAATAACATATTGCTGGGACATACTCTTCCAGGTTTTACTTACCCTCTAAAAATAAACAGTTAAATTTATAATTATGTGCGGCTTAATAATACATTAGTTCTAGAAGGTGAACAGGAAAATGTAGTGTGATAACGAACCGACAATCGAGGAATGTAAAAATTCAATTCTTGACGAAGGGAAGGACAATCGACGTCATTATGTAAAAGTTTATGTAAAAATATTAAGCCAGTGGAAATGCGTCTGTCTTCTAGCATGGTGACTTGAATACCCTGTACTGGATAAAAGCCATCAACTAGAAAGGAGAGACGTTGTACAGCTTTCAAAATGTTCTTATAGACATGATAGCAAGGTTAAAAAAAATCGCATATTCAAGTTTCGATCTAACGAGCGAAAAATACAGATACTTCATTGCTGGTATAGAAGTAAACGCTCTACAAATGCGTATAACAAAACCCAATGACTCTTCGCAGATAAGGCGAAGTTTTCAATGTGAGTTGCTCATAAAATAAAACGCCAAGATCTTTGACTAAATTAGTCCTTGTTAATGCAGTAGCACGCAATGAATAGTCGCACCTAAATGGCTTGACGTTTCTTGTGTACGTCATAATCCTACATTTCGATAAATTCAACTGCAAACAGTTACTCTCGCACCAATTAATTATATTTAGTTGATTTGGCAAGAAGACACAATCATTCATACATTATTAACTGCTTAATAATTAATTACTTATAATAAGACTACATTTTGCAAAAAAAATATAAATAAACCAATTCCCTTTTGGGAAAAGTTGTATGGAGTGATGAAAACAAATTTCAATTTTTTGACAAGAAAGTAAAGAAGAACGTGTGGAGAAAACCGTCCACTGCCTACCGAGATAAACATACCAAATTTGATGCCGAATCGATAATGGTATGGGTGCTAAACCCCATACCATACATTTCTTGCCAACAGAACGATGACTCGAAACGTATCACTAAGACAAGCAAGAAATTTTTACAAAAGATAGAATAGAGTTATTGGAATGGCCACCACAATGAACGCATTTAAATTCAATTAATTATGGGCACTTTAAGGCTAAACTATAGAGACAAAGAACAATTTTTTAGAACGTTGAGGACTCCTGGCAAGAAATTGACCTTGAGTTACTCGAAAACATAATAGAAAATATCCTACGATATTATTATTAGCAAAAGGCCATACGAAATATTAGAATGCATTCGCTTTTGTTTCGTTTTATTGTACTCTTGTTTCATTTTTAGAATTTAGTATACTCTTTGACTAACGCTGTTTTTCTCTAATATTTCAGAGTGTTTTTGAAATATTTATATTTAACGTTTTACTCTATTAAAATAACATATGATTTTGTAATTTGTTAAATAAATATAATTAAAATTTACTCATAAATTTCCTAATCAAATTTGTCGCTGACTATATATCTGGGTCACGGTACTAGTAGGAACAAATTATTGAGTCATTGTGTAAAAAGTTGAGAAACACTGCATTATATTTAAAAGTAATATAGCAGTCCATCTTTAGTTTATTCTTGAAATTAGTTTTGTGTGAAGTTATTGGAACAATGGTGTTTGTGTACCAGATTGGACAACAGAAATGCTTTGCAGTTGCAGTGCTATATTCCTGATTTTACTATTTAAAGATAGAAACATAGATAACGACCACCTTTCAAAAAGATATTCGTTGTGTATTAGCTGCTAGTGTATTGAAATAGAACAATATATGCACAATATATTGTAGTAATAATAATATATAACATTAATTATTAGAATTGTGTACAAGTTATTTTATATTTAGATTTAACTTATTTACAAATATATAAAGTATTTAGTAACAGTTAATTTATTACATCCACTTGCTACTAATTGCATATAATGTGAATACATTATGTGCAAAAATATAGGAGTGGTAGAAAATATTACATATGTATGTAGAAAACAAAAACTTTCTCTATTAGTATATAGGAGACTATATTAACTTTAAATGTTTTACAATACCCGTTTTTGAGGTTTTTCAATGGTACATATAACACTTTCACCGACCCTTTAATACACATATTGCTTCCGGCACACCTATTCGTTTGTCAATTTATGATACTGACTCATTTTTTCAATTAAATTAATCATTTTTACAAATCAACACGGTACAGATCTATTTTTTTAGTGACAACGTAATAAAGTTGTGTAGCGTGAATAATAAAAAACGCGTCGATAATTGTAACTGATAATTAAGAAATATGACTATGCTTTACGAAATTACTCATTAGAAATAGTTTAGAAACTCGTAGGCGCACTAAATAATAAAATAAATAATTTTGTTAAGTATTTGTAGGAGTAGTTATCCAATGACAACTGTATATGATCACTTATAGGTTTTTCAGAAAAACATATTAATCATTCTATTTAAATCAAAGAAGCTTTAGTTTTTAAACAAATAGAAAATAATATTTGTACTTAACTTAGTTTATTTACAATTAGTCTAGAATTGGTCCTACGAGCGTTTGGTTAGCAGCGCAGGCTGCGAAGAAGTTCGAAAGATTTAAAAGGTATTAAAGGTAATAAACACAGTCTCTTAAGCAGTATTTTCAGTATGAAGATACATGAAGTGGAGAAGGATAAGCGTTTAAAAGGATACGTCTTTATTCACATATTTTACCTGCTAAAATCCTTTCCTTTCTTCGAAGAACGCCCTGCTGAGCAAGCGCTCACAGTGCCACCTCTAAATCTATCCACCTGGACAAGGTATATGGTTTATGTGTGACACATACGTACGACAATTTGTATATCCTTAAATATTGGCATGTACAACAAGGTAGTCCATTAATATGGAATAGAAACTTGTCTAATGAAAAAATAAAGAAATTGGAAACAAGAAGAAAAATATTTCTGACTTATAACTTCGAAGATAGATCAAAAGATAACTATATTGTAGTATTGTTTCTAGTATTGCATTCAGGTACTACCTTTTTTATATTGTTTTCATAAACCACTTTCACTGATTTCTCAAAATTTTACCTTTTTAACCATTTTATATTCCGTTTGGGCTGTCGCCTTGCAATCTTGCCTCAATTACTTTTTTCCTCTATATTTGAATAGATCTTCAATTTGTAGTCCTCGCCTTCTTTGCTCATTTTTTATTCTAATTTAATTTACATTCTTCGCAAGCATGTTATTTAGATATGTCATTTACTTTTCTATAGATAAGAGAACTTTTACTTTCAGATTTCTTGAATCGGTCTTTTTAATTTCTAGTTTTTGTTCTTTTTTTCCTTTTAGTACTAACCTCCAAGTTATTGAAATGATCTTATTTGTTGTTGATTTATAAATAATTTAGTGTTTTATTCATCTTTAGATCTTCTTCTGTTATTTCCATCACTTTGATTTTGATAGTGTTTGTTTTACTTCTTCATTCCATACCTCCAAATTCTTTTTGTATATCTTGTTCATTGCTTGTTATAACAATATCATCAGCAATGACTATTTCTTTAATCTCATTTATTCAAAGCAAAAAACTTTATTAAAATTAAAAAGAGAGAATTTTGCTTGCTCAACATGATAAAAAGGAAATTATAATCCAAGATGGCAGAGCACCTTCAACGTCAAGTGTAAGTGAGAGAAGAGCGAAGAAATTCTTAACTAAGAATGTCTTCGCTTTGTATCCGAGTCCTTCATGACAAGGTTTATCAAAACTATGTGCTACATCAACGATCGGTTTTAGTTTCATAATGACCAATGTTTCAAGTAATACCGAGACTACTAGTAATAATGATACGAATTGTATTTGGTTCAGCAAAGATTCGAACTCGGGATATACTAAATGAGATATTATTAAGACGTGTTAGATTTTACATCATTGTGCGGGAGCTGTTTTGAAACATCCCCAGATTGTAAATAAACCAAAGCCTTAGAGATATATTTAACTTAAATCAGTGATTGTAATATAAATAATATTGGAACCCTTTTTGCAAGGAAATATATTTAACTTGGAGCCAAAATCAGTTACTTTCTAAACTAAGAGATTAAAATGTGACACTTTATGATGATGACCCTTTTGCAAAGAAAGTTAATGCGGAAAGGGGTTATATATCAACCTTAGTGATTAAGTTAATCAACCACAGGTTCTATCAAATTCAACTTCAAGATGACTTCCCGGTCAAAGAAGTACAACATTTTTCACAAGATATATAGTAAAGGAAGTGTACATTTTGGTTCTCAACGGTGTAGATGGCGTACGGAGTTTGTTTTCGTACAGGTATTTTCCGCCGTATTTTACCAGGTGCGACACTTTGTGATTGTCTGCTTATGATGACAACTTGGTTGTCGAAATGCGTATACAGAATTACAAAAGTTAATGTGGAAAGGGGGTATATATCAACCTTAGTGATTAAGTTAATCAACCACAGGCTCCATCAAATTCAACTTCAAGATGACTTCTCGGTCAAAGGAGTACAACATTTTTCACAAGATATATAGTAAAGAGAGTGTACTTCAACGGTGTAGATGTACGGAGAACATTTTTCACAAGATATATATAAGAGAGTGTACATTCAACGGTGTAGATGGCGTACGGAGTTTGTTTTTACTGGTATTTTTGGTATTTTACCAAACTTTGTGATTGTCTGTATATGGCAATCGAAATGCGTATACAGAATTACAGAAGTTAATGTGGAAAGGGGGTATATATCAACCTTAGTGATTAAGTTAATTAACCACAGGCTCCATCAAATTCAACTTCAAGATGACTTCCCGGTCAAAGGAGTACAACATTTTTCACAAGATATATAGTAAAGAGAGTGTACATTTTGGTTCTCAACGGTGTAGATGGCGTACGGAGTTTGTTTTCGTACTGGTATTTTTCGCCGTATTTTACCAGGTGCGACACTTTGTGATTGTCTGCTGATGATGACAACTTGGTTGTCGAAATGCATATACAGAAATACAAAAGTTAATGCGGAATGTGTGTTATATATCAACCTTAGTGATTAAATGAAATAATAGATGTTTACATAAATTAATAGAAGAAATTTATTTATGAAAATGGGTTCATTAAGAAAAGTAAATTAACGTTTTAATATTCACAGAATATTTTCTTGAATATCGTTTGATTCTATGGAATTTAATTAACACCACATAAACACATGTATCGTTTCGCATAGTAAATAATGTTTTCATTGGTTTTTTTTTATTACAACATTTCCCCTTTATCAATACATGGTAATCGACATTTATATTTTCTTGCAATATTCTAGTGCAAACACTAAGGGAAAAACGTAATTAAATATTTCACTTAAGCTTGAATTTTTGAGGCGATGAAAACAGCATTATTCAATCTATACGCACATATCATATGTACTTTCCCTTGCTAATAGTTTGATCTAATTTCCGTGCAGTAAGTAAAAAAGACTTCGTTCAGTCCATAAATATATTACGCAAGTTAATCTCGAGTTAATACTTACAGTAATAAATCGTAATAGCGTAATCACATTCTCGAACGTAGTGGTACGTTTTAAAAGGTTTGAGTGTTTATGATGGATTTAACAGCGTTAGACTTTCAGAATAGCGAGTTTCTGGTAGTCTATGCACTAGCTTGAACCAAATAGTTGAAAATTGTATTTAATTAATATTACTAACGATATTTCAGTATTATTTTGAATAATATAAGAAGGTTCTCCTAAACATATTAATGTAGCATCTTAGATTTTCCGGTTCGTCATATGAATCTTGCTTATTTAAAATCATAGTAGTAAAGAAAATGTTAGAGTAATATACTGTAATCTTGTAAAAAATAATCAATAATAAAAATAATTAACTTTAAAATATGTAGACGCTGTGTCTAGTAAATAATAATTTTGTCTCATTTATACGGAAATTTTTGTATTAAATACAAAGTTCATTTGCACATGAAAAAGTGTTCATTTGATTGTTAAATATGAATATGTACTTTCTTCTACTTTGTTTAAATTAACATTCATTTATTCATTATAAAATGCATTGTATCCTAAGTGTGAAAATAGATTAACTAATTTGGTACGTAGACTTCCGCGGTCGTGGTCCATGCTGAACTACTGCACTGAAACAGTTTCAGTGCAGTAGTTCAGCCTTGAAGATGTCCCATACAAATGGGTACGAAACGTCGGCAGATATACAAGTGACCCGGTTCCAGCCCGGAAGCCCAGAAGCAGATAGCATGGACCACAACCGCGGAAGTCTACTTACCCGATTATGTTTAGTCAAAATTATTCCAAGATATCGATAAACCTTTTTTGTGATAAGTGCCCAATTAAGTTAAAAGACTTTTCAGCATATCTCGACCATCGGAGCGATATATGAATTTAGTGTGTGTAAAGCGGTTCATGGTTTTGTTAGCAGTGTTGATTATTCTTCCTAAACACTGAAAGGCATTGGGAAAGGTACCGATCACCTACGAGACGAGAAACGATTTAAAAATCGCACCGCCCGTAAATGTGTTTGAACCGTCGACTTATCTAGATAAATATTTGTTCAGCGCTCTTACCACATACACTAATTCGGCATGTGGAGCCCTTATTTTTCAAGAATACCAACTCATGTGTATTTTCAAACAATTACGTAAATACTGAAGGAGAAAAATCTTTTCATGAGCGTCTAAGTAATCAATGAAAGTTATATGCTTGTCTATCTTGTCTGGTTTGTCAACTATTACGTTTGTAACTTTGTACGTGTTGTCCATGCTCATGAAATCTTTTCATATTGATATATATTTATATACAGTATTGGCACACTAAGCTATTTTATACATAAACATAAACAAATTTTGGATCGTTTTTATGTAAATAAACACACATATGTGAAACAGAATTTTAAAGAAACTTTATTTTATGCCTCGTTTATTTTGTATTACGTAGATTATGGAAACTGTTCATGGTTAGCTTGGCTTTGCTCGAAAGCAATCTTTACATTTTTAGTACATTTTACTGCATTATATTCTTTCATTTGCATATTAATAATGGCGTAAAAATGTTATTAAAGCTTTTCATTACGTCGTATTTTTAAGAACAGTTTAAAATTCAGCAAATTATTGTAATAAATTTCATCTGCAAAATGCTAATAAATATGTCAAATTGTGGTTCCATAGTCTAGGCCAAAGTTCATTTGCGTTCAATAAGAGGACAAAAACACATTCAACGCGCCGTAAAACCGCTACTTAATACGAAAGTGCAGTAATGTAAAATTAACGTCTATCCAAAATCCACGTCATGTATTAAAAACAGGGTCAATAAAATTCATTTCAAGCAAAACAACTCTTAACTTGTTTCGACACCTTTTCATTCCTTTTTTGTTAAAAACTATAATTACACTTTACGAGTTATTCGCAAAATTTAATGCTGGTGTGACAGTGAGCATACATTGGTGAAATAAAACATTCGATCGCTTCTAAATGTTGTAGTATATATCATAAAAATCTTGTTATGGAACTGTCTTACCATAATTGGAACGCTCAGACAGTCTTACATAAACCTGTACCGAACGGTTGGGCACTAATTTCAGTATTGTTGACAATGAGAAAAGCCTTGAAAATATTGCAATCGAGGTCAAAACTTCGACAGTGACCAAAATACTTACTTGAATATTAAGAAGAAATTGTGAAATACTTTTTAATTGGTGAAATTACTTCTGTTCTTATTAGTAATGTTATCCAAATATAAGGTTATCATAAAGTAAGGCATACACATACGTATGTATTTGTATCATAAATTTTACATATTTCTAATAAGTTAATAACGAAAAGTTAATGAAATGTAATTGATTAAATAATGAAAATTTGTATATCCAAAACTGTTTACACAAATGTTAAATTTCAGTTTTGTGGACGTAAGATTATGAATGAACCTTTTGTCCAAATTGTGAGCAGCACTTCTGGTTCAATTACACTAGTTTGCTTTCCAATATCGTGTTTTAATTCTTGTAATATAATAATTTATTGGATTGAGAATAGGCGATTTTATGAACATTAATTTACAAATATCTGCTTAAAATACGACATTAAGAAAAGGTATATGAGCAATTCCTTAACTGATCGAAAAATATATTTGTGTGTTCCATTTTCCATAAAAATTATATTTCATCATTTCATCGAGCCCATTTCGTAATCGTAGAATTACAAAATCTCTTAACATTTGCAGGTATTGTTCGCCATTAATAGTTACAGATGCAGCTTCCACATTCTGTATTTTCTGGAATGAATTCGGACCAATGATAAAATTGACTGTGTAACTGCGGCAAATGATAACTTATCTTATCTTGAAGATTTAATTGAACGGTTGTTGTGTAACTAGAAAATGATGTTTCTATTTCATTATAATTTACTCTAGCTGAATTGAATGTGTTCACAAAAAATCTATCAAACGTTTTTAAGGTGAAAATTCGAGAAGACTTTTCACGACCACTGGAATGAGTGCGTATTTAGTGTATGTAAAATGCTCCATGGCTTTATTATTGATCACTCCTTACCACAAGAAGGGAGATGTATTGATTATTCTTCCTCAACACTGAACGTTACTGGGAGAGATACCAACCATCTTCGAGATGAGAAACGATTTAAACCATCGACTATTTAAGATTTAATATCTGTGTAAAGCGTTCTTGCCACATGCACTATCCCGGTGTTCAATTCTGTTTGAATTTCTTTGTTGACTTAATTCAGTAGCTGTCACAGGAAAATTTTTCTCATTCGGGTTCAATTTCAATCTTTTACACAAATCTAACTCAGATCAAACAGCAATCGTTGGGATATCAAATTAGAACTATTGACTTCTATCTAGTTATAAAGGCATACTTTGATTTTTCTGAATAATTTCTTCGAACTAGGCATCACTAAATCCTTAGTAACCATCACCTTATTTGGTCAATTACTTCTTTCGAACTATGATACACATGAGAGCAAAACCTTTAACAAGCTTTTGCTCGCAAATCTATATTCATGCGAATTCTTCATAATATAACAGTATAATTTATAGAACATTTATAATAAGGGGCTAGATCCGGCGAATAAGTCGCATGCGGTACTAATTGAAAATGCAACTCGTGGATTTTGGACATCGCAACTGTGCAGGTATGCGAGGGAGCGTTGTCTTGGTGAAACAGAATCTTTTTCTTTGCCATTCCTGGCCGTTTACCAGGAATCTCAACATTTAATTTTTGTAGAAGTTCTGCATAATATTGTCCGTCTATTGTGGCACCTTCCTGAAGGTAATCAATGAGCAAAATGCTCTTTGAATCCCAAAAAATTTATGCTATCACCTTGTTTGCCGATAAAGTGGTTTTCGTTTTCTTTGGAGGTGCAGAATCACGTTCTAACCATTGCTTCCACTGTTGTTTAGTTTCGGGTATACTGTAATGTATCCAAGTTTTATCGCAAGTAACAAATCGCCTACAAAAATCAACCGGATTCCGCTTATAAAGGTCCAAACACTCATTGGAAATGCGCAAACGAGTGAACTTTTGATCGGTCGTAAACAATCGCGGCACCCATCTTGCCGAAAGCTTGGAATGGCCCAATTCTTTCATTAAAATGTGGTGTACGCTTTCTGTTGAAATGTTTACCATGTCTGCTATCTCTCTTACTTTGAGTCGTCGATCTTGCGTAATAATATTATGGATTTTTATAATCATTTCCTTAGAAGTCACGATTTTGGGTGCTCCAGAGCGCGCTTCATCAACACAGTTTGTTCTACCACGTTTAAATTCATTTACCCATCTACTTATTGTGGCGGACGATGGAGCAGATTCACCTAATGTTTCCCGTAACTCATCTTTTATTTCGGTAGCTGTCATACCCTTAATTACGAAGTATTTAATCACCGCACGATACTCTGCTTTTCCATTTTAACGAAACGAGATGTTGCTTCTTTTTCAATCAGCTGTCAAAAATAAACTAATCAACCGATTTATCTAAATATCAGAATGTAAACATATAAATAGGCAACCTAAATTACAGTGCATTTGTTTTACCAATTAGAGCCCCATCTATGTGTCATTCTTACTACTTGTCAAACTATCCTCGTATTCTCAACATTGTAATATCCTAAACATATGTACATATTTCAATTAAGGCAAATTCATTCAAAATTTTTAAGCGTTTATGTTTTTTACAAAGATTGTTAAAATAAACCAATAGTTATTCGGTATCTATATTATTTTAGTCATGCTGTGACACCCAACTATTTTACTGCATACACGCCCAGTATAAACGCACATGAAGTGTAATTGTTACATGTGCAAATTACTACTTATTTTCTAATAGTTTCGAATAGCGATAGCATAACAATTGTCACAAGTGTATATTAAGATAGTCATGCGCCTGCAAAACAACTTTCGCATCTCATAAACAAAACTTAAATCACTGCATCAATCTCAACCGGTGATTGTGTTGCTCGCGCAATGCTTTCATTTTTCGTAACAATCTGTATGTAAACAATGAACATGCATTCATTTAACTCGCTCCGAATACCACCTTTCATGTCTACGACCTTGCGAACCATTAAGCACCGTCGATTAAAAAACTACCTGCTTCACTAGCAATTACTGCGACTCTATTAAGCGCGCACGTGGTTTATTGCCATAAACGTGTATTATTCTAGATGTGAATTAAATCGGCGAAACTAAGAATGGCTCCAATTTTTCCAATTAATCTCTTGAACATGAACAATAACACCGATGTGTTGTTAACGTTTGTATACACTTTTATGAATAGGATAATATCGGTGTTATAAATGACGATTAATATTTCTATTAATATATACAGTAAGCGAACGTGACCTGTCGTCATATCTATCGTTCGAATATATTTTGTGAATAGGCAAACGGGATTTCATTCGCTACTACTATACGCTCTATTAAACAACAAAGTTCTTAACAGTGACAGTTTCTTATTGTGTATGGAGTTGAATAGTTTCTTCCTTACCAGAGGAATTTATAAATTGTTAATAAATTCACTTTTAGTCTATTTTTAGAATATTTTTCGTTTAATACGTAAACAACATATAACTAAAAACGTTCTCACTTATTACACTCTAGTGTATAGTATAATTTGATTACACAAACGTATATTCAATCTATTATATGGAGAAGCAATCGTGCTGCAAAATGTATGCTAATCAACTTTGCAAAAATACTTGTGTATATTTTGCATGGAAGTATTTACATTAATCCAGATGAACTATACGTAGCAATTCAAATACATAGTACCCGTTATTTCTTTTTTTCCCTCTTTAAATATATAGTTTTTTCCAAACCTTGCCAAAATAAAAGCAAGAAGCTAGTAATGTTCAAAAATATATCGTTTAATAATACATTTTTTTTATTTATTTACATATTTATGATCCGATTGTGTTTATAATAGATTTATAACAAGACGTAAATATTTGATTGATAATTGGCAAAAATCCAAACATAAGCTTTCACTGCATCTTGTAATTTGTTTATCTCTCGCCAAACTGGACGTTGAACGTTTTCTTTTAAAGCCTAAACTATATCATATGAAAATGAACGGAGAATTCCATAAATTCGTTCAAGGCTAAGAGTGGGCACAGTGACGAAATAATTTTTAGTTCCCAGCATCTTCATTGGAACAAACACCAAATTTCAGTTATATTCGTTGATTTGTTCTGTACTTAGCAGTGAATAAAAAAGCATTTTTCATGGTAACCAAACATTATGTTTTGAAAATAAAAGCAATACAACAAGCTAAAACCAAGCCGAATAATTATTATGGTGATCCATTTTACACCAATTATATTTTTGTAGTTTTCGAATTGGGGAGACTAATGACGCCCAGAGTTCCGAAAACTGAGTTGAAATGAGAACTACAGAGAATGTCAAGAAATTCTTAAGATATTATGGAAAATAGAAGACTAAAAGTGTGTGACTAACTATTGCTAAGACTGTAAGAATCTTATATGACAGGGCCCACAATATTTTATACTATTTATACATGAGAATATTATCAACAAGACGAGGGCTGATTCTAATTAAGAAAAATGCATACGAGTGAACCTTTTTAAGGTTTTTACGACAGATTCAAAGTAATTCACGGAAATTTCTGAGTCGTTTTATAAAACTCGATACATTATTAATGATGAACAAACTTCTGGGTTCACAATAGCGTACAACTTTGCCGAAAAGGTTAGATATGTGCGATTATAAATAAAATAAGTAATGTCGTGTATTTCGAATGCAGGAAACTATTTAGAAACTTATTTACACCAGTCACAGTCAACTTTGGAAGCCATCTTCGCATCACTGATATGATACTAGCTATCGACAATGCCTGCACGCGTTCGCCCCCATCTGTTCCCGTAGTTGATTACACGGAGGATAATCGTCTCAGGATCTACACGAATTGTGTCCGCGGCATAAACTAAATTTTTCAGTCTTCTCTATAAGAAATAATCAAGGGGATTTAATCCTGGTGATCTTAGCAGTTAAGCAACTGTTGAATGTCTTCCAATATACTGGTTTGTATAATTTTGATTAAGAAGAAAATCCTTTACTTGTCTGCTACATGACTGCTTCAGCAATGATCCGGCGACGATCCTCTAGCGTAATAGTAATAAGATGGCCGGTGCGTCCGAAAAAAGGAGACGCCGTTTTCTTGCCAGAGCTTCGTCCGCGTCTCACTTTCGTGGGTTTCCCCTCGTATTTAAACAGCCATTGAACCGCTTATCGTTTGCTTTCTGACTCGTAACAGTAAATCTAACTTTCATCATCTGTAGCGATGTCGGACACGTGCTTTTCTTTGAGCTTCCGTTAAATTGTGTGGTATCCACTTAGTGCAAAGCTTTATGACGGCAAGATGATCATGCAAGATAATTCTGATTTGGTTTATACCTGTGCCCAATGAGGCCCGAATTTCTCTGTATGTGCAGTGGTTGTGGCTTTATCATGCTCGTCTTTGAGCGAAACGCGTCCACCCTAGAACTCGTTGTACCAGCGTTCAACAGTCGTCAAGAATATTGCTTCATCACCGAACAATCGCTTGATTTTTCACGAACACTCTTACCGAGTGAGACCGTCTTTAAAATCGTAAAAAATCATGATTCGAAAATTTGTCACAAAACTTACTTTATTTAAAAACTTACTAAAAAAAGACTGGACTAGAGCATGTGCTAGCAATCTGTAAATGCTATTCGGACTAAAAAAATCTCAGAGAATACGACAAAAATATTTCTGTCAGCGCCAACAACCTTCGTATATAATCAAGGTATTTTTTTAAATTAATCCAATATATTTACGTTGTTACAAAGACTTTAAACAAACGTTTTCTAAAGTAAATACATATCTATTTTGATATAAATTATTACAACATAATATATAATATAAAATAGTGGTTTAGATATAAATACAGTAAACGATTGACGTCACTGCATAATAGTTAAAAACAATTTATCGAATTAACTAACTTGCTAGGAAAGTGTATCCGTTAAATATTATAAAAACTCCATTAGTGGTTCATTGAAGTAGAAAAGTTTAGATTGCTAACACGTAAATTACGTACGATTACACCAAACAAAGAGACCTGGGCGCAGGTAATTTGTAGTGTACAGTTAGCCTTATTTCACTTCATACATTATTTCTTTATGTAAATTTTCAAGTATTTTATTTATAAATATGCAGTATATTATATTCTTTTTTATCTCATTTATTTACGACCTGTTTTCAAACTTTATTCGCACATGAAGAAGCAATAAATTACATTTTTTAATCTGTTTTTGTTTATTTATTTCAATTTAAGATAATCTGAGACTGCAAAGTCTGCAAATTTGTTTATTTTCTTCTGTATCTTTCGCTTAATGATTCACCGCTATGGTTAGGTTAGTATTTCGATTGACCAAAACATCTTTTATTCTCTGCGGTATATCTTTTTTATAGCTTTTTATCTCTCGCTTGTTTTATTTTAACTCGTAATATTATTTACATTGTTCCACATCTTCGTTCGCTACCTTTTTAGTCCTTGTTTAGATGTTCTGCTTCGAGAAGCCGCTGGCAATCATTTTTAATTTTAGCATTTCGTTAGTGGGTAGATATTTCGTTTCCATTAACTCGTTTCTTGTTCAGCACACATTCATTACGTCTAACCCTACTAAATTCTCTTGTACTTTCACTTAATCTTCCACTTACATGTTCTTTGTAGGAAGGATGTTCCAACAGCCTTGAATATTATTTTTATTAGATTTCACTTACTTGCATTAGCAGTTAAATAAACAATATAATTCTACTATTGTATATTGCTGTCTGTCTTTAATTTGTATCTTATTATTCATATTGTCGTTTCCTGATATTTTACTGACTGGTCTTTAAATACATTTAATGATTTGTACATTTTGAGTATGGATTTAGCTATAGTATCACACTAGCAATAAAATGTTACGAAAGTACTATTCGTAAAACTGTCCTTTAAAATTTCTGATTCGACACCTGTGTATTATTAAATCTATTGTTTGATATTATGCCTTATAATCATATCGAGTACGTTTACAATTTTCTATTGGGTTGGCAACTAAGTACTTTCGGTTTTTACTGATAGAGAGCGTTGCTTTATTTTTTGTATAACGTATGTTAGTGCTGTATTTTACCGTTTGTCGCGTGATACTAGTCACATTGACGTAACTTCAGAAGCAAGTAGTGCGTGATTTTTATTAAAGCTATTAGTTGTGGGTTAATTTTAAATGGAGTGCAGAAACGAACATTTTCGACATATTTTACTATTTTATTTCCGTAAAGGAAAGAAATTATTAAATATTTTGCTGCGGCTTACAAAAAGATATGTGAAGTTTATGGTGCTAATTGCTTAACAGAGCTCACGTGTCAGAATTGGTATAAAAAGTTCCGTTCTGGAGATTTTTCCCTCAAAGATGAGCAACGTTCTGGTCGGCCTACTGAAGTTGATGATGACCAAATCAAAGTCATAATTGAAGAGGATCGTCATATAACTGTTCGAGAGGTTGCGGAGAGGCTACGTGTTTCGCACACAACAATTCAAAAACATTTAAAATGTCTTGGGCTAGTTAAGAAGCTTGATATTTGGGTACCTCACGAATTGAAAGAAATTCATTTAACACAAAGATTCAACTTTTGCGATATGCACCTTAGACGAAATGAAACCGACCCTTTCTTAAAAAGAATCATCACTGGTGATGAAAAATGGGTCCTGTACAGTAACATAGTTCGAAAACGATCATGGAGCAAACACGATAAACCAGCTCAAACCACATCGAAAGCTGAATTGCATCCAAAAAAGATCATGCTGTCAGTTTGGTGGGATTACAAAGGTGTTGTGTTTTTTGAGCTGCTTCCAAGGAACCAAACGATCAATTCTGATGTTTACTGTCAACAATTAATAAAACTGGATGAAGCAATCAAAGAAAAACGGCCAGAATTGTCAAATCGAAAAGGTGTGGTTTTCCACCAAGATAATGCAAGGCCTCACACATTTTTGGCAACTCGTGGGAAACTATTGGAGAATATGGCTGGGAAGTGATGCCACATCCCCCATATAGCCTTGATCTAGCACTATCTGATTACCATTTATTTCGAAGTTTGCAGAATTTTTTGAATGGTAAAACTTTCACAAATGACGATGACCTTCACTCACCTTTAACTTCTTTCTTCTAATACATGCTTCTTCAATAATAATTTATATTTTTATTCTGTTTATTCAGTACTTGTTTTACGATATCTTCATTAAGTACTTCATTATCTACCGCTATTTAATTTATTATGAAGTTTCTGTTATTTCGCTTGTCAATCAAGAAACTTATCGATAAATTTTGTTAATTAAAATATTTAAATCATGCTGCATATTTTCTTAATCTTTATTATTAAAATATAAATATACGAATCACAGAGAGATATTTTGGTTGATCCAAATACCAAATTACTTCGATCGGTAAGTAAGCATGATGCAAACAGTGTTTTACTTTACTATATATCAATATAAACACTCATAACTGTAGGGAATGGATGACGCAAATTTGTCAATTTTATGTCTCTACAAAAAGATATATCTCTAAAACATAGATGTGGCATCTTTTGTCAAACGCATACTGTTCATATTCTGTGTTAAACTCACAATACCCAGTACCCTGTTAACAGACCCACTATCATTTTAACAGACTTTCTATCCTTACTCAATACTTTAAGTGTATTGCTCTGCACGTGTTTAACATGACCGGTTTTCCACTTTTCTATCGTCGCCTTGATATTTTTTCTGCTAAAAGTAATATCTTTGTTTTCAGTAATGGCGGTTTTCACTGTATGTATTGAAGTGTGGGATTACTTAGTTGATTCGGTCTGTTGCAACAACTATGCCAAATTTAATGATCCAATTGTGTCCTTAATTACAAATATTCCCTAGTTCTTAATTAAAATAGTAACACTTATTCAACTGAACTTTGAAAAAATAATGCAAATTATGCATGAAATTAGGCGTAAACCTTATTCTTGGTACTTGAATAGTCACGATTTTATAAGGCGAATCGTAATTTGTTCTACATATAAATACATTTTATTTTATTGCAAGTTAAACTGGCAAACTCAATTAATTATTCATAATCGCTAGATTACACGAACGGCAAAGTATCCGCACATTGCATTATGTAAACACAATGAAGTGCTATAAAATTAAAAAATATTAACATAAAAAGAGTCTATTAATTATGTGGCCTTGTAGGTATTAAGGTTAAGTACATGTTAATTACTTTTTATAGAAGAATTATGCATTGCGTTAACATTGTATGACTAAAAACAATATAATGTACAATTTTAAATACAAGAAAAACTAAATAAAAACATTGTTTCCCCATGTTTCGTAGTATGCTTACTACATTTTCAAGGGTTTAAAATTATGTAACATTATTTTTTACTTACATGCATTGGTGCTAATTAGTGATTGCGGGTTTGAATCGCGTGTCTTGTGTCACAAAGTAGTCACAAAGAACATAGAACAGACCCGAAATGATTTTACGGAACATTTCGGATAAAATATGTGTTAAGAGTTGCAATGTATATCAATATTTCGACAAAACGAATCAATTTAAAATAAATTACATTCTATAACATAAATCAATATTTAATGAAATTAGTGGCTAATAGCATGATTAAACAGAAATATTGTCCAAGTACAGACACAACATAATTAATGCTAGATAGACAATTTCGATCAAAATTTTTTCGTTTACTCCCAAATTTGTTAATTTATTGAGTTGGCAACTAAGTACTTTCGGTTTTGTAGTATAAAATAAAACACTTTTTTTTAAACAAAGAATAGTTTTTAATCAATTATATATTTTACATTTTGCTCAATGACCTATTGCCATCTTTCTTTCAGCTGCATAATTCCGCGCTCATAAAATTTCTGGTCCTTATCAGCAAAAAAGTGAACCAGGTGCGAATGAAGGTCATCGTCATTTGTGAAAGTTTTACCATTCAAAGAATTGTGCTACATCAGGGCTGTATGGGGGATGTGGCATCACTTCCCAGCCAAGCTCCAATAGTTTCCCACGAGTTGCCAAAGATGTGTGAGGCCTTGCAATCTTGGTGGAAAACTACACCTTTCCGATTTGTCAATTCTGGCCGTTTTTCTTTGATTGCTTCATCCAGTTTTATTAATTGTTGACAGTAAACATCAGAATTGATCGTTTGGTTCCTTGGAAGCAACTCAAAAAACACAACACCTTTGTAATTCCACCAAACTGACAGCATGATCTTTTTTGGATGCAATTCAGCTTTCGATGTGGTTTGAGCTGGTTTATCGTGTTTGCTCCATGATCGTTTTCGAACTATGTTACTGTACAGGACCCATTTTTCATCACCAGTGATGATTCTTTTTAAGAAAGGGTCAGTTTCATTTCGTCTAAGGTGCATATCGCAAAAGTTGATTCTTTGTGTTAAATGAATTTTTTTCAATTCGTGAGGTACCCAAATATCAAGCTTCTTAACTAGCCCAAGACATTTTAAATGTTTTTCAATTGTTGTGTGCGAAACATGTAGCCTCTCCGCAACCTCTCGAACAGTTATATGACGATCCTCTTCAATTATGACTTTGATTTGGTCATCATCAACTTCAGTAGGGCGACAAAGAACGTTGCTCATCTTTGAGGGAAAAATCTCCAGAACGGAATTTTTTATACCAATTCTGACACGTGAGCTCTGTTAAGCAATTAGCACCATAAACTTTATATATCTTTTTGTGAGCCGCAGCAGCTTTCTTTCCTTTACGGAAATAAAATAGTAAAATATGTCGAAAATTCGTTTCTGCACTCCATTTAAAATTAACCTACAACTAATAGCTTTAATAAAAATCACGCAATACTTGCTTCTGAAGTTACGTCAATGTGACTAGTATCACGCGACAAACGGTAAAGTACAGCACTAACATACGTTATACAAAAAATTAAGCAACGCTCTCTATCAGTAAAAACCGAAAGTACTTAGTTGCCAAACCAATATAAGAAGTTAATATGAATAGTTAGTATATTAGTATGTTATGATTGTTGGATCATGTATTTCTTAAAAACGTGTTTTAAACATGAATCATATAAAAGTGCTGTAATGGGACTGTCGCAGTTATTAAATATCAATATTTGAATTGAATAAAGAAGTATACAAGTCATACAGAAAACGATAGTTTCTAAACGTATCGAATTAAAAATTTGTGTTTTATATCTGCTGCGTTGACTGCAAAGAAATATTTGATCGTTTCTTTGTTTAATGCACCAAGTTTAATGTATGGGTACATGCAGTGATCCATAACGAATTAATTTCATTACATTGCTTCTGCGTTACTAATAGTCCCTACAATGCTTTTTACTATATATGTATATGTATTTACAAGGAATATCCTCTTAATATGAGCATAATACAATGAAGTAATAATATTATACATCTTCCGAAAATATTTTCTGCTACTATCAATACATTTCTGCATCTGAGCGACATTAATTTTAATATATGTATGTCATCTATTTCTTCTATGGACGCATCAGTTTCATTATATAAATGAAACATTTAGATAAATAAATAATGCTTATACGAGGGTGGCCGTTTATATTTCGGAAATAGCAAACAAAAAAATTTTTTATTATCGAAAATTATTGTATTGCTTTTCAAAATATTCTCCTTGAAAATCAATGCACTTTTGCATGCGTTTAAACCAATCCGAAAAGCATTGCTGCCACTGTGAAGGCGGTATCTGCAAAATATGAGTTTTGAATGCCTCAACTGCCACTTCCGGCGTAGAAAACCGTTGACCACGAAGTTTATTCTTCATGTGTGGGAACAAAAAGAAATCACAGGGTGCTAGATCAGGGCTGTACGGCGGACGGCTCTTCAATTCAATGTTTTGCCCGACCAAATAGTCGGTTGCTTGAACCGACCTGTGAGAGCTCGCATTGTCATGGTGGAGAATGATCTGCCATTCTCGATTTGTATTCCTTATTTCTTCAAAAACTTTTGGCAAACAAATAGTTGTGTACCATTCTCAATTGACCGTTCTACAACTCCCTAAAGCACGGTTGCAACGTGACCGGTTTTTCCGAAAAAACAGGCGACCGTTTGTTTTGATGTGCTTCGAACTTGAACAACTTTTGTTGGTTTTGGTTCATCTTGGAATACCCATACAGTCGACTGCTGTTTACTATCGGGTTCATACGTATAGATCTAAGATTCATCACCTGTGATGACTTTATGAATGTTCTTTGAAGCATCACCATTGTATTTTTTGTGCATTTCTTGGCACCAATCGACGCGAGTCATTTTTTGAGCGGTTGTCAAATTACGTAGTACCCAACGTGAACATAGGCTTCTTAACGGCTAAATGTTCATGCAGGATCTTATGCACGCTGATGTTACTAATACCTAGGGATGCCTCGATCTCACGGTATATCACATGATGATCTTGCATTATCAATTCAGACACTGCATTAATGTTTTCCGACACAAGATTTGCGGGACGACCTTCACGAAATTCATGGTTCGAAGATCGCCGTCCAAGTTTTAATTCACTATACCCACGATATACTGTAGTTTTCGATGGTGCTTTATCACCATATAAAGATTTCAGCCCGTTGATGCATTTTTGTTAAAATAATCCACGCCGAAACTTATGAAAAATAATTGCACGAAAATGTTCGCAAGTTAATTCCATTTTTTCGCTGACATAAAATTTTCAAGTTACTGTCAGCAATAGAAATAGCGACCAGATAATAAAACTGTCAAAGTAAATATATTATCAAAAATGACAAACTTCACGATGCAATCATCAGATCGGAGGCAACACTAACAATGTTATCAGTTCCCGAAATATAAACGACTATAAAGTGGTTTAACCTTGAGAAAGATTAAATCCATCTGAAGTAATGTAAAATTTTAACTAATGTACAACAGTAATTTGGATAAGAATTTTATTTGAAAGCCACAACTTATTATTGAGTTGTGTAATTTAAGCGTGTTGATATGGGTATCGAATATAATCGACGGCCAGGACCATCAAAAACTGCAATAGTTCCTCGAAATAATCAATAATAATAATGATATAGTTTCGAATGTCTGAAGAAATGAATTCATGGAGATATCTAACTAAATATATCACATTTTATACGTAGAAGTGCGTATGTCCAAGCAGTCAGCAAAGTGGATACCGCGAATCTTGAAATGTGATAAATGTAAAAAAGATGCGATAATAAAGCGATCACTTGTTTTGATTAATGAAACCTGGCTTCACCACTATGTTCCTGAATCCGCTAATCTTAACATTGAATACATCATGATAGCCGTCATCTACAAAGAAGCCACGACATTTTCGTTAGCAGCTAAGAGAATTTTCGTATACTATATTGCAATAGGCCAAACCGTTAAGGAATCGCATTATGCTACTTTTCTACAAAAATTCAAGGAAACAATTTCTGAAAAACCACCTGAAATGGAACAGAAAAACTGTATTTCATAATAAAACCTGCCTTATTATATCAGTGAAGTTGGATGAATCGAGATTAAGGATTGTATCTCAGCAGTTTTAGCACTAAACCTACCCCTAAGTGATTTTCATTTTATCCTCAAACACTTCTTTGCTGGAAAGAGATTTGGGATACTTGAGAAAAATTGTAACAAAAGTTTAATGGCATACACTTTACAAAAATATATTAAACACAATAAAAAGACATAATGAACTAATTGTTTCATGTCGAGTCTCAATTCCCACTAAATTATTATCGTATAAGTTAAGAAATTAAATATCTTTTGCATCTTTTGTTAAAAAATGTACATACAAATATGTAAGCTACATAAATATTTGACGTAAAATTTATTTAATTTGGTAAATAGTAAACTAATAACATATTTAAAAACTAATGCTATTCGTATGTATTAATACGAATACAAATAAAACATTTTTATCGTTCATAGAAATTGGTACATTTTTGATATACTTTCAAATGAAAAACCTCTCCTTGACGATACATACGTAAACTCTTCTTGCATACTTTTATCTATGTCTTAATCACAGCTTTCTGAGTGACAATTTTGAATTGCATACCTTATTATATGAATTATAGTCTTGATAGGAATGCGACAAATTGTAATAGCCTTGCTCTCGAAACATGTGTAATGTTACGGTGTAAATTAGAAAATGTGTTTTCCTTCTCTTCAAGAACGAATAGATTGTTAAAGACTTAATGAGTTTTTTCGCAATGTACACGAAGTTTAGAAAAATGGCAAAGTGGACTTTGTTCATGTTTAAATCATTTTATAATTGTTCGTTAATTTATCATTCATGTATTATTGAACTATTTTTAATTTTGCAAAGGACATTTTCCTATTATAAAGGATAAAGTTGAATATTTCCTTTACCATAAAAGTTTATATCGCCTTATCTTCAGCATTGTAAGTACATTAACTTAAATGTACACAATTATGCATAATTGGTACACTAAGTTTGTTGTATATTTTAAGCATTTTTTTATTTAAAATTATTACACATACGAAGTGCTACGAAATATTACGAACTCATTTATTCCTGTACACAATTCTATTATTCAAAGTCCGTAAATACACTATCGCTTATAAGAAGAGCACAAGAGAATAACATCAGTGTACGTTGCGGTATCGATGCGATCAGTCAACATCGACAACACCAGAGACATAGGATACTAGTCACATTGCCATGTAAAAATAGCGTTCTTAAGGGAAAGATTTTAAGATAGTTTGCTGCTGCCCCTGGAAGACTACTATCAACGCAAACAGTAATAAATCTATTGCACACGTCTGGTTTATATTCTCGAAGAACATTGGTTTGCATTCCTTTTATTGCAAATTATAAAAGAGACCATTTAATAATGGCAAATGAGCACATTATTTGGAGGTTATACTAAATGGGAGAGAGTATTATTCAGTGACGAATCCAGATTTACGTTCCAGTTAGATAATTTGTCGTAATATCGATGCACGTAATATTTCATAATTTGTCTGGGAGAAGCCTCAATATGAGGGTGGAGGCGTAATGGTATGGACCAACGTAAATGGTGGAAGGCACACCAACTTTTATTTAGTAGGAAATGGAGCTTCCTCATCGCACAGAATTACTTAAATGATATTCTACGAGTCATTATTCTTTCATATGCAGCACCAATGAGAAAAAATTGATTCTTATGGACAATAATGCTCGTTAACATTGTGAACAACTGGTTTGAGGAAGCTGGTATAGAAAGAAAAAGTAGTACGAGAAACTCCCGAATGGTAATCAAATAGAACATGCTTATGATGTTGTAGGAAGAAGTTGCTGTACCAAATATGTCATCAAAAACGCTGCAGGTATTACAAATCAGTCAGGGGAGATTGGTTTATGATCTCCTAAGAAATGTCCGATATGTTAATCAAGTCTGTACCATTAAGATGCTAAACACTTTAGATGTTCTTAAAGATCATACACATCATTAATCTATATTTTTTGTAATTATTATAGAAATAAAATTTGAAAATAAACTTCTGAGACGCAATTAAAGTTAAAATGGAATAATGTGTTCAGATCAGAGTACGGAGAGTGCCCGAATTAAACTCGCTCGCAAACGAATTCAATTCCAGCGAGTTATATTTTCTATATTAAAAAGAACTATTCTTACGAGTTGAGTTTGTGCTCGCGAGTTAAATAATAAAACTCGCGAGCACGAATTTTAAAACGAACGAATTAAATAAAATTGTGCTCGCGAGCAGAATTTTTTCCTACTCTGCTCACGAGTTGAGTTTGTGCTCGCGAGTTAAATAATAAAACTCGCGAGCACAAATTTTAAAACGAACGAATTAAATAAAATTGTGCCCGCGAGCAGAATTTTTTTCTACTCTGTTCAGATACTACACAAATATATAGAAACTACAAAATAATATTAAATCGTTTTTTTAATTTGTCGTTATTTTTATGAAATATCCACTAATTATTTTAAGCAGTGTAGAATTAAAGACGTAAACATAAAGAATATGAATTATTCAGAGTATAATTGCTTCTTCACCTCAACAGTTGAAGTAAAATACACAAAGAAAACACATGCTTATAAAATAAGACATATCTTCGTGACTTCAATATAATTAGGAAATTCAACAATTTCAATGTTTCAATTGTACGATGAAGTCAGAGGTCAAAGGAATCTATGATACTATAATACTCTCTCCTTTATATATCTTAAATTCGACATTTAAACTTTTACTCATCTGCATTTCCGTAACGGAAACACTGTAAATTAATTTTTCCTGAAACATATATCTGTGGCGGTATATGTTTTAGGTTCTAATTATAACTCTTCAATTCCGCATTTAAATTGTGAGGATGCGATTTTGGTCGTGCGAAAGATTGTGCAAGCATGCTTACATAAAACAAAAAAAAAAGAAAGTTCCATAACACATCAGATCATGATGATACATAATGCTAAGTAATTTATACAGTTGTTAAACTATATATTAGTTATTTTGGATAGATGCATATTTTTGCTTGCAGCTAATTTTCACTTTTAGCATCTGTATATTTAAGTGGTGCTTACGTAATTCATATTGTGATTCAATTCCGTACCCATTAATGTGACATATACATACATATATTTCATTAAGTAATTTGATAACAAATTAAAAGTAATTAAAGTGACAAATGGTGAACATAATAATATGTTCATCGTTCGTAGATAGTAAGCGTAATAAATTCCTAAAATTAATTAATATATTACACTATCGCTCATAAGTATTTGTTTCATTACAGTTTCTATAGAAAAGTTGTAATTATAAAATTTATTTCTGTGGTAGGAAATGGTTTTATAGTAAACATTAAAATCTATAAAAGCTTATTCAAAAATAATTATGCGAATACCCTATTATTCACAATGAATAATACCCTAATAAAACTCCAGGTAGAACAATTGCACTTAAGGAATTAGATCTCTCAATTCTTGGAAATTTTCGATTGTTATGATTTTATTCTAAGGTAGGATGTTATTGTAAACTATTAAGTATTTATATTTGGGTATTTTGGCAATTGTGTTTCGAAGAAGTTCAATCGGTTAGAAATGCCTAAACGAAAAGAGTTGAGTATACACGATCGTTTATAATCGTATACCATAAAACTGGCAAAAGCAACCGCGAAATTGCCACAGAACTTAAATTAAATCAATTCCTCGTGGGTTATATCATCAAAAAACACTGCGAATGTAGAAGTGTGTTGAGCAGAACTGGAAAAGGCAGACCAGAGGCAACAACCTAAGTAGAAGATCTTGCAATGGTGGTAACAAGCAAGAGAAATAGGCGAAAAATAGCCCCAGAAATCACAGCAGTTAAACGGCGATTAAAAGAAGCCTTCACGGATGAATTGCAATGCGGCAGCCGCTCCTACGCAAGCAAAACAAGCGGAAACGTTTAAAGTAGGCGCGCGATCACCAAAATTGGAGCATAAAAGACTGGAATAACCGATGAATCCAAATTCGAGATTTTCGATTCACGAGGACGTGTTTTCGTGAGGAGGTCTGTGGCTGAGCGTACCCGGGAAGAATGCATAGCCCCTATTGTCAAGGACGGTGCAGGTTCAGTCATGATATGGGGTTGGGTTCTGGATCAAATGCGGGCGATCTCGCAAAAATCGAAGGTATTCTAAAAAAGGACAGTATAAGCGCATATTAGAGGAAAACGCAATCCCCTTTGGAATTAAAATTTCGGGTGAGAATTTTTTCTTCCAACAAGATAATAATCTGAAACACATTTCCAAATTATGCTGGGAATATTTGCAGAAATTGAAGAACGAGGGAGCCATAAAAGTTATGGCGTGGCCTCCCCAGAGTCTATAAGTTTTTCATATATGTAAATAATAAAAAGATATTAGTATTTCAATTTTGATTTTTGTTACAATTTGCTGGTTAAATGCGAGTGACCAAATACTTACGAGCGATAGTGTATGTTACCATGTAGTGTAATTAGTGGTATTAGTTTGTCAGATTAATAAGTAATAGTGTTATTTAAGCATATTGAAACAATATTGTTATAATTTATTTTTATATTGTTCGATAAAGAATAATTTAAACAGTCGAAGAATTATTTAGGTTACATTAATACCTGCTTAAAGAAATGGCGGTCATTTACGCAATTAAATCAATTAATTAAAGGAGTACTAGTTTGTTGTATAAATAGGAAGGATATTATCCTAATGATTGAATTAATTTTATTATTATTTATTCTCAGAATATTCCTCATTATTATTAATAAACTTCTTTCTGGACAAAATCTACTTTCAACGCTTTTTGCCATATTTCTCAATGTACATCGTTTTATCTCTTTTCGAAAACATCGACATCTTTATCAGCTAAAATATAGCGCGTTTCCAGAACCATGTATTTAGCATATGATAGTTGAAAGAAATAATTGGGTGATAAAGTAAAAAAGAGAGATTTCTTAAAAGCAATAAAGGTTGAGTACTCGGACAGGGATGCAATAGGTAGGGAAGTTATAACAGCAGAATGGCATGTAATTTAGTCCTGTATCAATTTTGATAGGAACAACACTGTATCCCAATATGTGTAGCGTGTATATTAAAAGATTTTAGCCGGTCCCTTCATGTACCAAGAGGTCGAAAATAATATAACTTCAGTTCCCTGGTATCTATGTAAATCACAGTAATTTGTAGAACTGGAACTAGGATAACACGTCGTAAAGCCAGAAAACAATGGACGATGTCCTAGATCAAGCACAATTTACCCAAACGGCATCTAAACAGGACAAAGTATTTCTTGTTTTCTTTTTTTTCACAGAAATCCTTGCTTGACATTGCATCACGATTTAATAGAATTTTTAAAGGAAAAACAGACATTAGCCAATACTAGAAGGAGATATTACATACTGGCTAACAAATGCGATGCCATTATTTCCCGACAGTTGTTGTCAAAAACAAGTTGAGAGAAAATAGGTCGATGTTGTATTCATGAATAATCTTCTATGTGTACCTGAGTGACTAAAAAGTACTGGTTTTTCACGCATCAAAACATCCTATTAAAGTGCATATTTGGGAATGTTTAAATGTGCACGGATTTAGATCGTCGTACATTTTTACTCAAAATGAAAAAGTAATATATTAAATGATATCAAAAATCGTGCTACAATCGGTACAGAAGTGTTACCAATATCACAGGAAGATAACGATTCAAAACAACACAGCTTACTTTGCACTACGTTGAAAATTGAGAAAAACGAGCTTTCAGTGGCCGATAGCAAACACAGTAAATAATGTTTTAGTAATTAATGTAGGTACTCTTTAAAAATTAAATCTAATAATATCAAAGAAATTCGATATTATTACGTGACCTTCTCGTTACATTTTTGTTAGGACACACGCATTTTATTTATATTAATGCGAGGATCGACCAGTAATTAGTGAGTCTAGAAAAGGGGCCGAAACTGGCAAATAAGCTGTATTATTGCTTGTTCTTTAAGTGCCACCTTTTGCGTTGTATTGCATCGTGGAATGCTTGCATTAATATGTAATATCGCAAGACAAGGCAAACAATGACTCATAATACTTCAGTGGCACAGACTTATTACCGTGAATGATTTTTCATAATATGCACTCCAGATGTTGAATATATAACTAATTGCTTTTATTAAATATTCAATAAAGCTATATTTTACGCTAAACAAAAACATTGCCAATTATTTTTTTTTAGATCGGCTCTAGAATATAATTGATTTTTAGACTTTCTAAATTCAAAAATTAGAACAGTCGTTGTCAAAAATAATTAGTGATACACTTTTTTAAAGTATCATCACAAGAGTAATAAGTTCATAATAAATACAATGTGAAATAAGTAAATTTCGTGTTGTATTATTAGATCGAAGACAATTAATTATTCAATGACTTCTCTTTGATTATATGTATGCATTTACATATTCACATACATTGTAATATGTATAAATAAAATGCACATGTATTTCAGACGATTTATTATTCATTTACTATGTATTAACAAAGGGGAATAATTAAAAATATTATGCAACAACACAATATGATACATACAACATGAATGCAAGCTAATTAATACTACAAGTGTATATATGCAACTTCATTTGTACAGGTTTAGAAAATTATTGAATTTATCCAATATTTAAAAACGGAGATAACACGTACATAATATATTTATGTACATACGTACGCTGGCTTACAATAAAATCCTGCACGCCTAGTCAGCATAACTGGTACTTAATAAACAGGGAAAGAAAGAAATGTATAAAAAAAATAAATTAAATGAAAAATATTTCTTTATCTTAAATTTAATGTGAAATTAACTAATTCATTACATGTATACTTTTACAAGTTGTTAAAAGCCTTTACTTTTCATCTGTCAATTCGCAAGCGTCGCTATATAATCTTATCGTTTAAGGTTAAATTATAAATCGATTTTGTTAGTTGGATCGGAATTAAAACTTTAGTCCATGATACAAGCATCTATGCTTGTATGAATAAAATACATCTATTTTTTAAAGTCCATGTTAAATAAATAATTTTTGGCAGAAATAACTGAAAGTACCTGAAAATGAATGCTTGCAAAACTCTGTTAAGTAACAAATCGGAAAAATTTTATTAGAATTTATATAGATAGCAGAACATTTACAGCAGAATAGATCTTTGCATAATACAATTAAAAGTACAACTCATCCGGAAAAAATAGCCCCGGTAAGGTCATTAAATTAATGAACGGCAATTAAAATTAATGAACTAAATAACAAATCTTATTATAACCTTAACATTCACTAACTAAATGAAATACAAGAATAACCTCATTAAATTCAAACAATTAATATTATGAATACATTTGAGTGCTCTAGAAGATGAGAATAATGTATTTATTTTCCATTTAAGATTTTAATAATAATTATTCACTTTGCCTACTTGGTAAGTTGTATGTATAGGTATGTATGTATTTACATATGTTCGAGCTATATTTGAAAGGCGCATTGTTTGACATACTTTTCTAATTAAATGAAGCTTAAATTTTTGGTAGAATATCAATTTATATTTACTGGTTTATCAATTCATAGAAAGTCAAAATAAAACTATAAATGCAATTATTTAATCAACAATAAAAGAAAAAAAAGTTAAAATTAGGAAGGTTTGTGTATCATTTCCGTAAATTCTTAGCCTAGAACTGAACGGCATTAGAACATGGTTACATTGAGTATTAATTTCATGAGTTTTTGCAATCGTACCTGCGGTAATTGGGTAACTATATAAAGTAGAAAGCATTAATTTCTCAGACATTTTTTTCACCTACTCATTGAAATGTATGAGCAAGATAATACTAATGATGTAAATATAGGCGACAGTAATAATGCTGCTTGATTAATGAAAGAAAGACGAAACTTATAAATATTTTATAATTGTTGAACTGCATTACATATGGCGAACTTCCTCAGACCAAATCTGAAAAACTTTTCACTCAAATCTATGGACTTAAGTTGGAATTGTACACGGCTGATATTATCTTATTATTATACATTACAAAATGGTAAATTAATATAAGCTTTATGGTGGTTTCTAGCTCTATAAGATGCAATATTATTATTATTATTATTTATCATTATCATTATGTTTCTATTTAAATGTAGATGAAATTAGGTTCTTCTTTGTTGTGTATTAAGAATTCTTCTGACAATTGGGCAGGTACTAGTTCTTTTATTATTATTATTGTTTTTATTATTATTTATTGTATTAAGTAGTGTTACTATTGATAAACTTCATCAAGTGATGTAAATACTACAAAAAATTAGAGAAAATGAAGAGGAGACAACAAAGCAGCAGTATAAAGAGTCGTAAGTGGTTTGGAAGACCAAGATAATGTGCTCACAAAAGAATAAAACGCGTAGAAGGTAACTGCGATTAGCATTTCAAGAGTCATCAAATAATCTGTAGAACAAAAAAAGAATAGTCATTGGAGACCGTGCCTAAAAGAATTATCAAAAAGGTAAAAAATTTCTTTCCTACAATACTAATATTTGTTTTGTGTATACTTATTCGGCAATTAAATTGTCATCCTCAGTAGAAATTAAACGCAATGTTAAATACGAAACACCCTACTCGAAGTTAAAGAAATGTTTCTGTAGTCTTCGAGTAGAGCGTTTCGCAGTTTAATCTGTGTTACTTTACTACGATCCTATGTTAGACACTGTGTTTAATTTTTGATCAGGACAATAACGAAATACGTATCTAGAATACAGATATTACTCTGATAAATATTTTTTAACGTTTTGATTGGTCAAACACTTATTTGTAAATAATAAACAAAATATTGGGACTACAGATATTAATTTATTTGATTAACAATTCATTTTGCAGAGCAAGATAAATGCGAATGTTAATAATTTGGTCACCTTCAAGTCAAAATTGCAATATAATCATATTATTATGAGACAATTTAGACCACAATCTATAAATTGATAATACAAAGGAAAAACTAGAACGAGAAAGTATTGGGAAGAATATGGTATATATATATATAACAAATATCCGTGTCTGTAAAACAATAATTAAGTTAACGGGATTTGTCGACTGCAACAAAGCTAAGCACAAAGTCTTCTGGGTTGATTTTAAAGAACTTCCAATTCTAATTGTGAATTTGCGCGCCTCACGCACCAGGCAAAGCGCTTAGATATGCCTTATGCGACATACAAAGTGTTGTGTATACTTTCAGTAGATGTGCCCACAGTCTTAGCAATCTCCTCCACTTTCATTTTTCAGTCACGTAACACAACATTATGAACTTTTCAACTATTTTTGGAGTAGTAACATGTTTTGGGAGCACAGAACGTTCTTCATTCTCGAGACTCCTGTCGCTGCGTTTAAAACGAGCAACCCAGCAGCAAATCATGGTCTTTGAAGGCGCATCGTTGTCCAACGTTATCCGACAAAATCTCAGTTGTGTTCATAATCAAAGCAGGTACTGTTTTTGCACCACCAATAGCGATTTTATCCATTTTACAACTTTCATCAAACTATATTGAAAATATATATAGCCTCATGTAAAATGCATGAGCTATTCGGAAATCAAATCGCTATTTTCACAAATACTGATAGGAGAGTCTCGTCTTCTATGAAATCGCCCTCGTATAAAGGCCACTATTCTTAGTTTCGTAAACTGCATTAGATTCTTGTCGAAATACTTCTATCTGAGAGTTTTAAGTTTCTTATGGACACAAATTACATGCAGGCGAACATTTCTACACTAAAATATACTTACAATGCTCATGTTGTACATATGTATCCTCAAGAGACAACGTTGAGTTATCAAATTGATAATGGCCTCAATTTTGCTACAAACTCCCTTTACGAATAAAATACGTACGTTTTCGCCACTAAATTTAATATACTTTAATATTAGTTTGAACATCAAAGGGGCTAATATATAGGGACTTAATACGTTTTGTTTAAAAGGAAACGATATTTATTGCGCTTTTGTTTATTAATTAATCAGTCAATTAAAGTGTTTTTTCGAAATCTTATCAAGGTTGCCAATAGTAATTCTTAATAGATTATATAAAGCACTTTATTAAACAACGTACAGAAAACAAATAATAAAGCTAGAGAAACAGGAAATTGTAATATGTATAGTAGTTCGTACTTCAAGCTTTACAGAAGAACAATAATGCTGCTAGATTTATTGAAAAAACCGTAATACAATTATTAATTAGTGTTCCAAAAAAGGAATATCACGCAGCATAATTTAAGTTTGAAGATTTACCGCGGCGTGTTAAATAATTTAAGTTTATGTAATCAATTATGGATATATTAAGACAAAAAATATATAAGAAAAACTTCTATATTTGATCGAATTTGTCTGAGAGATTTTTAAGAATTATTTTACCTATAGGAAAGACAGAACTACTTAAACGCTTATTTATATTTATTACATAATGTTGTTAAGTGGAAATACACAAAGAAATAAGAAAAGGAGGATATTTGGCACTTTTTGTAAATATATTTGTGGTAAGGTAATTAAATTTTATCGCTTAACTATTTATGTTAATGTTTGACAGTGAGTCTTTAGATGCATATCCATGTAATTAATTTTATGTAACATAATAGTGTAACATAATCTTTGCGTATATTTTGTAATACTAAGATTTAAATGTTTATTTTATTAGCGATACACTTAAAATGCTTACTTAGTATTGTGAAAAATGCATATAATAACACACTTACATGTCATAAAATGATACTAAATGTTAAGAATAAATATTGTAAGCTGCCTTTGTTACATAACAATTTATAACACATAATAAGTGCATTTATTTTTAGGTGTAATTATATGCTTAAGTGTAATTATGTGATCAGGAAGAAGAAGTAGCTAATATTCATATTACAAAATCTGTTAGGAATTTCATAATTACCTTCAAAGAAAATATGCAAAAGTATTTATTTATTTACAATTATTTTAGTTATTAACAGAATAATGTAATTATAATATTATGCAAATAATAAATATTCTTGCAACTAAGTTGCTTCTGCAACAAAAAAAGAATTGTTGAAGGTTTTAATGCGAGGGTAGCTATTTATATTTCGGGAAGACAAAAAAAATTTTTTTATTGCTTTTCGAAAATTCTCCTTGAAAATCAATACACTTTTGCAGTCGTTTAAACCAATCCGAAAAGCATTGCTGCTAATGTGAAGGCGGTGTCTCCAAAATATGAGTTTTGAATCCCTCAACTGCCTCTTCCGGCGTCGAAAGCCGTTAACCACGAAGTTTATTCTTCACGTGTAAGAACAACAAGAAGATATCACATTATGCTAGATCAGGTCTGTACTGCGTATGGCTTATCAATTCAATGTTTTGTTCGATCAAATATTCAATTGTTTGAACCGACCTGTGACAGCTCGTATTGTCACGGTGGAGAATGATCTGTCGTTTTCGGTTTGTTTTCCTTATTTTTTCAAAAACTTACGGCAAACAAATAGTTGCGTATCGTTCGGAATTGACCGTTCTACAATTCTCTAAAGGCACGGTTGCAACGTGATCGGTTTTTCCTGAGAAACGGGCGATCATTTGTTTTGATGTGTTTCGAGCGCGAACAACTTTTGTTGGTTTTGGCTCATCTTGGCATCATACGTATAGATCCAAGATTCATCACCTGTGACGACTTTATAAATGTTCTTTGAAGCACCGCTTTTGTATTTTTTGTGCATTTCTTGGCACTAATCGACGCGTTTCCTTTTTTGCGCGGTTGCCAAATTATGTGGTACCCAACGTGAACATAGTTTCTTAACGGCTAAATGTTCATGCAGGATGTTATGCACGCTAGTGTTACTAATACTTTGAGATACCTTGATATCACGGTATGTCATATGACGGTCTTGCATTATCAATTTGACACCGCGTTAATGTTTTTCGACACGATAACATTTGTGGTACTACCTTCACGAAATTCGTCATCCAAAGAATGCTGTCCAAGTTTAAATTCACTATACGAACGATATACTGTAGTTTTCGATGGTGCTTCATCACCATATAAAGAATTCAGCTCGTCGATGCGTTCTTGTTGAGATAATCCGCGTCGAAAGTTGTGAAAAATAATTTCACGAAAATGTTCGCGAGTTAATTCCATTTTTTCGCCTACATAAACCTTGTAAAATTTTCGTCGTCCTTCTGAGTCTGCTTGCGCCAAGGTAATCCATAACTTTTGAAAAGGACCAGAATAAAACACCTTCCGCCTATGAATGTAACATGGGCAACAACTTCTACCAGTTTTTTTTCTGTTAGATATACATTGTTTCCTTATTCTATTTTTTAGGACTATTCCGTATAATTTTCTTACTAAGAACATTTTGCTTATTCCTCTGCAATTTCCGTAATTATTTCCATTTCAGTATTTTTAAATAGAATTTATAAAAGGGATTTTCCAATCGATGACTATACTTGGCTCCACTAGGCGTTAAATAGGTTGTAGATTACCTTTAACTATTTATTATAATATGCTTCAGTAACTTGATAGATAGATTACTTGGCACTGGTGCCTTATTATTTCTCATTTGTTATAGTGTTTTCTTTATTTTTACTATTATAATTTGTTCTGTTCAACTTGATTATATTTCAGTCGTATTTAAGTGCATACTTTAATATACTTTTTAATGTTTTTCGTTCCTCAATCCAGCTTTGATATATGTAACAGAATGTATGTTAGACTTGTGTTCAATGATCACATCTGGATTCTTGATAGTCTTACAATTATTTTTCTGAGAAATATATCATTATCTCCACCTTTCACTCGATTCTTTATCATTTTACACTCTCATAAAGTATTTAGATTTCTAATATCAGTAAAACCCCTTAAAGTAAAATACATATATCTATATAGGCTAAATTTTTATTATATTCGGGAGATCTTTGGCAGATTACATTTTATCATTGTATAAGGAAAGTTATTTAACTTATAACCGTATATCCATAACATTTTCTTTCTCTATAAGAGCTGAAATTACTAGTAATAATTTATTCCAGATATGAATGTATATATAGTATGTATCTAAGTTTTAAGTGTGGTGCAGAACAATACAGGAAGATTTAAAATTAGTATTTGTTTAATGTTAATGAATTCAAAAATAATTTGTAAAGCAAAGATTTCAATGTCTATAATGTACGTATGTACCCGGAATTACCAAAACTACATAATTATTTAGTTTTGCGGTTATAACAACAAAGTTGACAATTCTATAAACATAGAAATTAGGTAATTTTTTGCTGATCTGACATCAGTTTCTTCTGTAAATTTTATAAACGTCAGTTTTCAATACAATATTATTTCACAATTTAACATTTATGGTGAAATTTTCCGATTATATAAGAAGTAAATTTTGTTTCGTTATTGTTTTCATTTATACGTCGTTAACTATAAATTCCTCTTGCAAATAATAGACAGATACTAAGAACACTCCCAAAATTCATAGCAATCAAACTCTTAAAAAAAAGTATGACATTTTATTACATACAATTATGGGCAGTAAATTCTTTCAAATAATCACCATGATTTTTTCCACGGGAAGGCAGCCGTGCGATGACTTACTACAACTTTAAAGTCGGTTAGAAAGAAAAACAGTGCCATTTTTTACGATTGCATATAGATGGTACAAAGAATTCTATTCTCTACAGAATGATGCCAATGAAGATAGTTCACAAAACGCAACCATTTCTGATAGGCTGTACAGCGACGGGAAGAGGAAACACGTTCGAATTTTTTGAGAAACTAATACGTATACATGAAGATAATTCAACTCCAACAATTGTTCAAAAATTTAATATCAGGTTGTTACAAATGTAATGTCCGTTTTTTCCTTCAGTCTGAACTGAATCGCACCTGTGTGAAGACGTGTATGTTTTGGTGAACATTATTATTGTATTTGTAGAAAAGGGTATTTATTTTGAAGTGTGTACCTGTTCCATTTCTTGGAAAGATTAATACACCTGTCCTTGTCTCGCCTATGAAAATGCTGTCGGCAAGAGATATTCGGGCAATTTACCTCTTTCAATTTAAAAAGGGATTAAATGCAGCTGCAGCAACGCGAGAAATTAATAAGACGTTCGGTGAAACCACGTGTGATGAACGCACATTACGGCGATGGTTTACAACATTCAGCGAGGGAAATTTTGATTTGGAAAATGAGCCTCGCGGATATGCGCGTAGCACCGTTAATGACGACGAGCTGCGTGTAGAAGTTGAAAGTAGTCCGTCGACAACAGTGCGTAGTCTTGCAGAAACATTTCAAGTGTCCATTGCCACCATTAGTCGTCACCTTTCTTCGATTGGCAAAGTGTAGAAACTCGATCGAAGGGTGCCGCACCAATTAACGGAAGCCAATAAGCTCCGTCGATTAGAGATGGCTACCTCTTTGGCTAATCGACAGAAAGTTGAACCGTGTCTTCATCGAGTGGTAACGTGTGACGAAAAGTGGATACTTTATGATAATCGGAGACGGTCAGGACAATGGTTAGATCGAGGTGAAGCACCAAGACAGCATGCACGAGCATCACTTCACCCGCGAAAAATTATGATGACTGTATGGTGGACCAGTAAGGGTATTATTCACTATCCATTTTTGCAACCTGGTGAAACCATCACGGCAGCGTCCTATTGTGCCGAACTGGAAACTATGCATGGAAAATTGAGCCGCTTGCAGCCCTCACTAGTCAATAGGCATGGACCCACACTTCTTCATGATAATGCAAGACCTCATGTTGCACGACAGACAATCCAAAAACTTTCGGAATTTGGTTACGAAATTCTCCCTCACCCACCTTATTCACCTGACCTTTCGCCAACTGATTTTCATTTTTTCCGAAGTTTAGACAATCACTTAAAAAATAGGAACTTCCCTGACCGGTAGTCTGTAATAGCAGTGTTTGAGCAATATGTGAGCCGTCAAAACCTAGATTTCTTTTCAAAGGGAATTTTTCAGCTTCCAGGCCGTTGGCAACAAATTATTGATGTAAATGGAAACTATTTTACAGAATAAATATTTATATTTTTTTAAATTTAGACTTTTTTATTCCTTACAAAATCGGACATTTCATATGTAACAACCTGATAGTACCGATTCAGTCAAGGTTGTTAAGTGCGAAGAACAGAAGACATAAATACTCAAACGTATGCGATTTTCCATTGAAGAAGAAATTCATTCTTAAATTATGACGTTTTTTGAAAGAATATCTTTCAAAATTTGGTCGAATGCATTTAAAAAGTAGAACTTCCACAGTGTACTGGCATTAAAGGGGATTACTTCTAACTATTTAGTATAATAGATAGCATTGTTCTTTCCAAATATATGTTTAGAAGTTTTTATAATTTACTTCAAAATATATTTTAATATCTTGCATAAAGTAGATAAAAGATTATACATAAAAATTACTGCTAGTAACAAGTTTTTCTTAGATATACATACATATATAATTTAGAGCAAAAAATTTGACATTTTAAGAATTTTTGAAACTCTTTACGACACAAATCACATGATGATTAGTGTCGATTTTGAAAAACAAATAATTCCAAAATTATCCAGAATATTGCGAGTTGCTAATAATTATCTAATTTAAATAGAGCGGAAATTATTTATGAACGTTTATGATTATAAGCAATAGACAGCATTTCAGGTATACGAACTTAAATTATAAAATATCGCTTTCTCACTATTCTCTTCGTTCAAAATTACGGCCAACCTAACAACGTTATATTGATTTAATTATTTTATTATTTATATTATTAATTATATTTTGTACATTTTTTTGTAATTCCTTCTACTTTCGTTAATACTTAGACTTGTATACGAGTATAATACTATACAAGTTTCACTCAAATAAAGGCAATACCTAAAAGAGAGATATTTTTACTTGTCTGCATAATTACCATATTTAATATGTTAAACATTTGTTTTAAGTAGTTACTGGAACAATATACATATTTAAATATGAATAAACTCTTACTTAAATTTTTCTGGTAAGTCGAAAAAATAAATGCTGCTGAGAATGGTAAAATGTAAACTTTCGCTATAACATATGCATCTTTTCATTAACTGAAAACAATTTAAAGAATTTGTCATATGTTAAAAAGAGAAATCAGCCTACATCCACGCTTAATTAATGGAAGAGTTTAAGTTTTGATATGGATATACATATATCATATGTTAATCAAATTTATGCAAATATTATAATTAATTCAATTTATTAAGAATTAAATTGTGAGAAAAAGTATGTAAAATTATGTCTGAGATAATTATGTATTAAATTGCTTGTTCACTTCTGAATTTATTCCGGAAAAATATCTACTTTTAATTAGCTACACGTAGGTTACACAAACTTTGACATATAACATATATCGCAATAAGTAATTAATAATTGATAGTAAACAATCATATTATTAATATTTATTAAATATCTACTCACAAAATAAATACTAACAATTTGAATTAACTGGGCTACATACGCGGGTTGTCTTTTACGTTTTGCATGATTCGTTGTTCAGTATTGATTTTTCGAAGCTTAGCGATAACTTGAGACAAATGGTTGTATACCAATCGGCAGTAACAGTTCTTTGATAGTATAGAAGAATTGTTGCTACATAATCTGCTTTCGAGACAAATTTCGCGACCACCTTTTTGGAGATACTTTTCTTCACCTTGGAAAACTTAAATAGACGATTGGCCTTTATTTTTTTGGCTCGTAATCCAAGATTCATCAATACCGACAATGTGGTACACGTTTTCAGAGTTTCTGGCGTTGAATATGAAATATATATATGAATATGAAATGAATTGAAAGTTTTTTGATACCAATTCATCCTAGCTGCTTCCTGTTCTTCAGTCAACAGATGCGGTATCCAACGGGAAACTAATTTTTTTGGAATTGAGGTCTTCGAAATCCCCAATAATGCTTCGATCTGGCGATTTGTCCCATGTCGATCTTCGTTGATGATCTTGCGCACAGCATGGAAGTTTTCCTGAGTGACTGCCGTTTTTGGTGAACCTCTTCTTGGATCGTCGCTAAGACTAATTCGTCCAAGTTTGAATTCTTCATACCAATGAGAAATTGTTGACTAACTTTATTGCCGAAAACAGAAATCAACTGGGCGAGGCATTTTTGTTGAGATAATTGTCTTCCAAAATTATAAAAAAATATTCCGTGAAAATGTTCCCGGTTCAATTCCATTTTTCATCTAACTTGTCAACTTTGACAGTTTGTTGTAGCTACAGACTATACGTATCACACTAATCTTTGGACTTAGGTTAACTAAAGATAGAGGTTAATTTTTAGTACTGACATTTAATTAATGACGCCCTCTATGTCCCACTGCGCAAAACTTCAAAGACATCCCACGTATTTGCATTATAGCGTAAGCTTTCACATTGTTTTTGGTTAATGTGTAAAAATGTTGTGTGTGATAGCCGTTCAATGTGATGGAATTCATGTATACTTAAATTGGTCTTTGTATTAATTTATTCTCTTTATGATATTATTTTTAACTACCATTCATCTCTAATATCTTCATTTCTGTGGTGATCGTACAAAGTTAGATCTTAATTTTCTCTTAGTATATTATTGCAAATTTTTCTTAGTTTGCTAAAATTTGCATTTTTGTTTAATATATTAAGAAGCCTTTCTAATCCATGAACACTTTTCTCGTAATTTGTTGTACTTAGTTCTGTTTGCACTTTATCCACTATTTTTTATTGAAATACTAATGCCATTGAAGTATTTTATAACTTTTCCATGACATCCGCTACTATGTAATTCATATGGATAATTTGTAAATGTTTCAACTTAATTTTAACTGGCCCTCTTTGACAGTTACCGTTTCTTTAGGTTTTAAGAAAAATACTAAGTAATACTTGATTTTGTGAAAATTTCGATACTAATGTATGAATAGATTGGGTAGGTTCTAAAAAACCGTGGCAGTATTTGAGGAAATCTCGTATCCTCTTGGGAAATTAATTTCTTTTGTGTTTGTTAGTAAACAATCTATATCTAAGTAACATTTGTGAATAGTTTCTGTGACCACCAATGTAAAACAGGTAACAGAAACGACGCATGTATAAACTGAAACACTCATTTTTAAGATATTGTCTTGACGAGCCGACACCAGTAACAAACGTCACTATTTGATTTGTAGTCAATTGACGTTTTTCGCATACTAAGTATCACACTGTGGTTAACTTCGTTTTACTGACTAATAAAAATTGAAATGACCCTTGAGGTGGTTCTACTGTATGTACTATAATAATAATAATACATGTCTTTACATCTCCCAACAGTTTAATATCAATTACAGGCGTATTGGTAGACCATAAATTATCACTACGCCCAGGCTCATGGCGCGACTTAAGATTTTTAGCTATCAATATTCGTTTGAACGGGAAAGAGAAACCTTGAAAAACGTGTATATATACATACATATTGAAACTAAACTAGATCAATGCTTGTTTTCGCTTTTACGTATATGTTACGCTGTGTTTGTTTTATTTGTCGATCGATTAAGACATCTATTTTGTTAGGGTTTCTTGGCTTTTTTTCAATTTCAACTGCTTCGTTTTTTCGTCAACAACATGATGTGTATATTATATTAAGAATATTAAACACTTTAACTCCTATTAGAGGTGTATATTGGCTTAAAATTTTCGCCGATAGACATTTACCTTAAACGAGAAGGGAAACTATAAAAACGTTCCTGGAGAGCCGCTGTCCGAATTTGAAAGGCGCTTCCAAATTCGATGCCGCGACTCTAGCCATTTACCACCAAGTTACCAGCTACATTTCGTTAGTGCGTGTTGGTTTAGAAATTAAGTTACTTGTTTTATGTTATTCTGTTCTGACATCCATTCTTCTGTTTGCTTGTTTGCATATGTTTATCAGTAGCCTGGATAAGATAGTTCTAAACACTAAGAAATTCTATTTATAATATTCCAGAGAATAGCGCCTAACTTTTTAATAATAAACTAAAAATGTGTTACTGCTTGTTTACTGTTAGATGTAATTGTTTTGGCTCCATTTTATAATAATGTCTTGCGAATCTTCTTGTTTTGTTATAATGCATCCTTTTCCAATATAAATTTACGGCCGGAGATATGCATTTCAAATAATATTTCCAATATTTAATCATCAAAAACTAAAAACGAGTTATAGGCCAAACACAATACAAAAACATGCAATTGCTTCTGTTTTATTAAAATAAACCAATTAAAATAAATAGCATTATGTTGCCTTTGACAAGTAGATATATGTACAACACAACTAATCATTGGAGAATTTAAATATGAAATGCTTTTCTAATAATTAATTACATTTCATTACTTCTTCATTAACCTGACCCTGGAGATACTTTAAAAAAGCCATTAAACATAAATTCTTTAAATAGTTAAAAGTAATAATTGTGAATATAATACTAAATCTTTGTGACAAATTAAAAATGACCTTTAATCAATTGCTTTATACACATGCGATCAACATTTATGACATGCATTTTGAAAAATACATTTTATGTACTAATCATAACTGTAGCAATTTAATATTGAACTTATTTTAATGTATTCAAAACGTTAGTAATTTACATACAATATAATGAATTTTAGAAATCATAGCCACACTTTAACCAATACATTTTCTATAAAATTTTTAGTGAAAGAAGCTTCCCAGTTACGCACGATGAAAAGAGAGAGACGAAGGAAGGGACAGAATCTTCCAATTTTAAGCGTTAACGACTTTGAATTAATAGCTATATTTATGATTATAATATGCATGTGGGACATATGAATTTAAAAATATAACACTCAGACGTTCGATGTTTTTACTTTTCCCATTATCAAATGACGTTATTAAAATTCTACTTTCTCGAATCAATGTCAGCTGATTAAATAAATTTTTTTCTTGTAAAGTCAACAGACTGCTCTTGACATTGGCATGCCGTAAACGGGAATTTAGTTTTCGAATAAAGCCATCAAATATTTTCGAATAGTTTCCTTTCGTTCTAGGTTGAATAAAATTATAACTAGAAAACGCTTTGATTATTTGCGTAACAATAAGAAAACAACTGGAGCAAATCTTTCTACTTCGTTATATTCTTACCAATAAAATGCTACATTATAATTTTAATTTTTAATAAGATTTACATACATTCATAAAAATATCTTTACATATCTATACATACAAACTACTAAGGGCAATATTATATTATTTCTACTGAATACAGATTCTTATTACAGATGTATAATAGACAATTATGCATAAGTGTGTACAATGTATTGGACAATATAATTCTACTAAATGTGCTGCGACATTATCGGATATAAAATTATTGTTAGCAAAAAAGAAAGAGAAAGGAAAAGAGATATAAGATAATATGAATATAAAGGCTGTTTCAAATTACGCTTTTTTTAAGAATAAATAAAATATCGATGGCGCACTGAATTCGTTTGGGTATGTTGGCATTTAAAAAGTGTGATGTATAACATTTATAAAAATGGATTGGCACACGGTACAACAACGCGTTCAAATTGTTGAATTATTTTATGAAAATCAGCGTTCTGTGAAAAGAGTTTTTAGAAAATGACGTGAATTTTATGGTTTACATAATCGTCCATCTGAAAGCACTATTGGTGGAATTATTAAAAAATTTCAAGAGATCGGCTCCGTGGAAGATCAAAAAAGTGAAAAATATAGTCGTAGTGGTCGTTCACAAGAAAATATTGGTTTGGTTCGTGAAAGTGTTGCTGAATATCCTGAAATGTCCATTAGACGACGTAGCCCTCATCACGGTTAAGGTGAGGGCTACCCCCACACAACACCTGGCAATCCGGCATCTCCAAACAACCCAACCGCAACCGTAACGCTCCATTGACCCATGACCCATTACCCGTATATAAACCCGTCCACCTTGGACTTACAGCAGTTTCAGTGCGACAGACAGTAGCAGTAGTTGAGCCATGAAGATATCCCATACGAGTGGGTACGAAACGTCGGCAGTTATACCAGTGACGCGGTTCCAGCCCGGAAGCCCAGAAGCAGATAGTTTGGACCACGACCGCGGAAGTCTACGTACGACATGTACTGTATTGTTCAAGCAACCTATTTGTTATCCATAGGGAAAAAAACCCGGAAAAATAAAATTTCGTTATAATTATAAAGATCATCAGTTTTTAGCATTATTTTAAAAAATGGAAACTTTGGTATATACATTTGAGTAATCTTCAAAGAAAGCGCACACCTGAAGTATTATATGCGTTTAATGGTTAACTAACAGCTAACTAGTTTAGCTCACCTACTAAGTCGTGGCAGACACACTTTAATTTAAGATATTATAGAGCTATTCTTAATAGAAATATTTTAAAATAAAACACTTTTTTATAGATTTTTACATTATAAAATATACCTAACATATTTCGCCCTTGCTTCACGAAATATACATAAAATTCAAGGTACACCCATTAGTCCTCATAGTTGTGCAATCCATTACTGCAGTTAGTTTTAAGTTATCTAACTGATATCACCAGTGTATAATAAAATCAGTGTTCTAGGAAACTTAACCTTGCAGAAACTGTATCCCAACGTTTGGAATTCCGCATTACCACGTATAAACAAACGGCTTAGATAGTTTATTTATATCATTTACATTATATAAGAATCGCGTTAAATTATGTCGTCATTTTATAAGAATGAACAGTTATAATTGGAAAATACAATCCTTAAAGGTTATCGCAAAAATTAACAAATAATGACATTAAAAGCTAAATAAAACTTTTCGTTAACGATCTTACTTTATTATAAGGAATTCTAATTATTCAACTATATTATTCACATACCTGTATATTTAATGAAATTTAAATGTTACAGTTACTATTTTTTTATTAAATATTTATTACGAATGGCATATTAGTAATAATAAGAAAATATATGCTTTTAAATAGCATTTCTTAACTCAGAACTTGCCTTATTTTATAACATACAAAAATAATAACTGGAAAGTCTTGCACTATTTATAAGTAAATATGACCTTACATAAAGCAGTGTATGCATTGCTCGATATATGTGTATATTAATTTCTCAAAAATTAATAATCCTTCACATATTAAGCCTTCACTTACATCCAAATGCATACAAATCTTATTAAAATTTTCTATTCCTAATTGGTTCAATTTATGTCGTAATTTTGTGCGGAAAGTTTATAAAATAGCAGAATAAAGAAGTATTAGCTCACTTACAAACAATTTGAAAATTAAATAATACATTTTTTAACTTACTTTTTTATTTTTATAGTTTGTAGATATCCTTAATAATAAATACTGAAACATATACGAGGGTAGTTTGACAAGTAGTGAGAATGGAAAAAAAAAACGAATTTTTTAAATACAAAATAATTTTTATTTTTCAATATATTCTCCTAAAAGAGCAATACATTTATTCCAACGGTACTCCAATGCCCTAAAATGCGATTCCGGAAGGCTTGCAAAATACTCATTTACGAAGATGATAAGTTCGTCGTTAGACGAAAATTTCTTTCCACCTAGTACCGTTTTCAATTTTGGAAAAAGGTGGAAGTCGGAAGGGGCTAGATCCGGCGAATAAGGCGCATGCGGTACTAATTGGAAATGCAACTCGTGGATTTTGGACATCGCAACTGTACTGGCATGCGAGGGAGCGTTGTCTTGGTGGAACAGAATCTTTTTCTTTGGCATTCCTGGCCGTTTAGCACGAATCTCAACATTCAATTTTTGTAGAAGTTCTGCATAATATTGTACGTTTATTGTGGCACCTTTCTGAAGGTAATCAATGAGCAAAATGCCCTTTGAATACCAAAAAATTGATGCCATCACCTTGTTTGCCGATAAAGTGATTTTCGCTTTCTTTGGAGGTGCAGAACCACGTCCTAACCATTGTTTCGACTGTTGTTTAGTTTCGGGTGTACTGTAGTGTATCCACGTTTCATCGCAAGTAACAAATCGCCTACAAAAATCAACCGGATTCCACTTATAAAGGTCCAAACACTCATTGGAAATGCGCAAACGAATGAACTTTTGATCAGTCGTAAGCAATCGCGGCACCCATCTTGCCGAAAGCTTGGAAAGGCCCAATTCTTTCGTTAAAATGTGGTGTATGCGTTCTATTGAAATGTTTACCATGCTGCTATCTCTTTCACTTTGAGTCGTCGATCTTGCCTAATAATATTATGGATTTTTATAATCATTTCCTTAGAAGTCACGATTTTGTGTGCTCCAGAGCGCGCATCATCAACACAGCTTGTTCTACCACGTTTAAATTCATTTACCCATCTACTTATTGTGGCGGATGATGGAGCAGATTCACCTAATGTTTCCCGTAACTCATCTTTTATTTCGGTAGCTTTCATACCCTTAATTACGAAGTATTTAATCACCGCACGATACTCTGCTTTTTCTATTTTAACAAAACGAGGTGTTGCTTCTTTTTCAATCAGCTGTCAAAAATAAACTAATCAACCGATTTATCTAAATATCAGAATGTAAACATATAAATAGGCAACCTAAATTACAGTGCATTTGTTTTACCAATTAGAGCGCCACCTATGTGTCATTCTCACTACTTGTCAAACTATCCTCATATGAGATCAAACAATTTATATTCTAAATTATTAATTACTTTAACAAAAACACTAATTTACTTACAAGTTTAAAATATAAATACTAAATATATTTTAATTTTCTTTAAAATAATTTTCGTTGAGAGAATTATAAACACGAATTACGTATTAAAAAAATGGATTATTAATTGTTTTTAATGAAAATTTTTGTAAAACTTTTTAATTCAGGTGTAGAAAAATCTGTATACATTTTTTAAAACAAATTGTTTCTCTAGATTTTGATCAATCAAGGTGAAGAAAATCATTCACTTCTAGGTTCAAAAAACAACACAATTACCGGTGTTATTTTATTACAGTCGCTTGAATGTCACTTTATGTAATAATAAAACGATAAAAATAATAAAAGGCTCTTCCGTGCTTGTTTTATAAACATAAGTAGAATGTTAAAATTATAAATTGGTACACAATAACAATACACATGAAATACTAACGTAGAAGAAGACATTCTGACAGAAGCAATATAAAGAATGATTACAAAACCTGTCAACTTAAACTAAAGTGCCTCAAGTCGTGTACTTTCCATTTCAATAATAATAAGACTACAAATTCAATAGAGAGAAGTTGATTTGGAACATCGAAGCATACCAAAATATGTTTTATGGAGCATTACTTAAAGACTGGACGAAGGCATGTTGAGAAAGACGTTCTTAAAAAATTACCATTTGACATCGTAGTGTTAGAATCGAGATCAAATCTCTAGGATTAGTTTTCTTTATAAATCAATTTGATAAAATTTAATACGCTTCGTTCTGCTATAAAAAGAGAGCTAAGATTTGACATATATACATACATATTACTATTCAAGACATGCTATCACTTTTTTTCACGAGTTTTACTAAATATATACAAACAGTACATTTTATTCCAATACTAATTAATTAGTATTACTCGAATACAATAAAAATATAAAAAGCAAATTTAAATATCTAAGATATTGATCTTCAAATATTTTATTTAATGTTAATAGTTCTACAAGATTTGTTTTTATACAGCTAACATGTGAGTATGGGAACTTGGGCTGCCGAGAAACCTAAACTAAAGTAGAAGATAACGTGCCGAGATTTATATGGTCGCAGAAAATTGTAGTTAATGTGCTCTTAGAAACACTAGGCGTAACCATCTTTAACCACTGTTACTTCCCTTACTACTTGTAAAAACATTATGGACAAAGATACAGAACAAAAACAAAACGTAGGAAAGAACATGTACGAGATTCTAAAGCTGAACGCAAGAACCCTCCACAGGAAAAGCTAGACTGGAAGGCAAGGATGAAATAGGGTCATCTACATAGATAAAGATACATAAAGTTATGAAGACTTTAGAGAGACCTAAGGACCACAGTACATCAGGAAAAACGTAGTGGAATAAGCTTTATCGTCACCTCAAGTAATTTTGTCTTAAATCAGTAAAGCTTTCGTTAGCTTGCAACGAATAGCGTACATTCGTTGTTATTGTTCGGTTGGCTTTTCATAATATGTCTAAACTTATACTATTTAGTTTCTAGAAAACAATTATCTTGAACTATCTTCTTCTGGGCTTCCGGACTGGAACAGCGTCGCTGGTATAACTGCCGACGTTTCAGTGGGACAGACAAAGCAGTAGTTGAGCCCTGAGGATGTCCCATACGAATGAGTGACCCGGTTCCAGCCCGGAAGCCCAGAAGCAGATAGTATGGACCACGACCGCGGAAGTCTACGTACCAGATTAATTATCTTGAACACTTTTCCACCAAAGTCTAATAAGAAAAATGATCTCTAGGAATATAGATTTCGACGGCATACTTTACTTCTTTTGCATTAGAAAAAAAATTTTTTTTAAGAAGACGTTCAATGGTTAAAACAATGATAGTATATAAATAAATAATGGCAATAAGTCTCAAGGTGGACGAAACGAATTTGAAATTTTGTAATTGTTGCTAACGATGTACGAGATCCACAATATTGTGAGATAGAAAAGTATTTTCCTCTTTATGATACCTTATCGTGTAAACGCAGTCATGTGATATTTCTGTGAATGAAGTGGAGACTTGTCTTGGAGTTAAGCGTTCATCCAAATGTTAAGATATTTTACGCTCTTTTACTGCTTTTTCTTCATATCAATAGTGGGTCTAGAAATATTTCGCGATTTCAACAAATACGAATAATACACATTTAGTCGATCCACTTTACTTTAGTGAGAAAGTAAATGAAATTTCCAACTTTTCTTATAAACGAAGATGCCACATGTTGTACATATTTAATCTATGTGCAAGCATGACTTAGCTGTACTTTCACTAAACGACGCCTTGGCTTATCAATTTCATTAACAAAATTTAGGATTCTTTCATTGTAAAATTTTCCGAAAACAAAAACATCTACCGCTCACCAACGCTTAATATAATTTAGAAGTAAGATAATATAAATAAATGCTACCAGTCCAATAGACGAATACAGATTTTAGTAATTTATGTAATGATTAATAAACGTATTTTTTAATATTTATATTGACATGATTTAATAAATACATAAGCGTATTTATTATAAAATTTATGCAAGCTTACCTGCACTGTCAAGAAAAAAGAAACGAGCATTATTGAGTCATATAAAAACATATTAAAATGACCTAAGCTGAAATTATGATGATTCCTTTTATTCGAAACTTGTTCGTTTTAACTAACTAGGTTAATTTTATATTTATGAAACTATCGGATTTTGCAAATCTAACGTATTCTGACTTCGTTTGACCAGAAGAACATCTGTTAAAATCTAATTAAGTAAAAGTGCAAATAGTAAGAAGAAAACAATATTACTAATATTTTTTTTAAATAATGTTATAAATGTAATTTCGATTTGTTTTTTTTTTCCACAAGCACTTAAATTATGTAAATTTTATCAGTGGCCGTTGTGGGGTAGAGCATTGGCAAATAGTCTAAGGATCTCAATATACCAAATTTGAACCCTGGCGCGGCTAATAATATCAATCGTCTTTTTTTCGGCCTCATCTCTTAAAGACCTAAAAGGTTAAACTAATAAAGGGTTTTTCAATAGGGACTTGACAACTTTTAATTCAATTTGTGAGAGCACCCTTTCACTAATCATCGAACTGTCACTGTCAATTTATTCAGCAAACTTAACATTTTCGTCAAGGTAAAGTACACGAACGAACAACGTCTGCAAATTATAAAAATTTACTACAGAAATTCGGAGTCGATGACTGCTACTTTAAGAGCGTTAACTCCGATTTTCGGTCGTAATTCTCGCCCTAGTAGACAGGCAGTAACAAGTTCAGTGCAAAAATTTGAGTCTACATATTCGTTGTGTGATGTTGCCGTGCCAGTGAGACAACGGATTGGTCGAAGTGTCGAAAATATCGCTGCCGTTGAAACGTCCGTAGCAAATGATCCAAATCAGTCAATTCCACGACGTTCTTAAGAGTTGGGCATCGCCCAGACCACTTTATTGCGAATTTTGCGTAAGGATCTTGGTTTACACCCATACAAGACCAAGTTGACTCAAGAATTGAAGCCGATGGACGTACGTTCTCCGATTGGTTTCTGGAAAAGATGCGCCAAGATGATCAATTTCATCGCAAAATCATTTTCAGTAACGAAGCGCATTTTTGGCTCAATGGGTTCGTCAATAAGCAAAATATGCGTTATTGGTCGGGTGAAAATCCACATGTGCTTCATGAAACACAACCTCATCCACAAAAAATAACTGTTTGGTGCGGTTTGCATGCCGGTAGCGTCATAGGGCCATATTTTTTCGTCGACGATAATGATCGTCACGTTACTGTGAATGGTAATCGTTATCGCGCCCTGATTACCGATTATTTTTGGCCCGAATTGGAAGATATGGACTTGGACAACATGTAGTTTCAGCAGGACGGTGCCACAAGCCACACAGCACACGTTACAATCGATTTATTGAAGAGTAAGTTTGATGAGCGTGTTATCTCAAGAAATGGACCAGTCGATTGGCCGTCTCGTTCGTGCGATTTAACGCCTCTAGACTTTTTTCTTTGGAGCTACGTCAAGTCATTGGTCTATGCCAACAAGCCGACAACGTTGGAAGAGCTCAGAACCAACATTGAACGCGAAATAGCAGCTGTTTCGGCTGAATTGTGTGGCCGAGTCATCGAAAATTGGGTCCAACGAATCGACCGCTGCAAACGTTCCCCCCGGTGACCATATGAACGAAATCGAGTTCCATTCATAAATGTTTTGATTGTACTTCAAACCGATAATAAAGTTTTTGAAATATCTCAAATGGTCTGTATTTTATTTTGAAAAAAAGTTGTCAAGTCCTTATTGGAAAACCCTTTAATAGGCAGCGTTTACCACGTTATAACCCTAATGTACTGAAAAGACACTATATCGTTACACGACTCATACTCACCATACCTTGAAAGCCCATCTTTTAAGGCCTATTATGGAAAGCGATGCAAATTTTCTCAATAAAAACAAAAGATTATTTAATAATTGCAATAATAATAAAAATAAAAATAATTTAATTATTCAATAATTTATATAATAATAATTTAATTAATTCGACAAAAGAAGTGCTATTATATTTAATATATTATTATATGTTTTTTATTATAGCTTAATTGTATTCCAATACATATGAAAATTGTTTTTTTTTCTGTGAAAATTACAAAAACTAATGTGTCTAAGTTTCTACTAAATAAACCCACTTTACTAATAAATATTAAATATAATAGTATCTTTTATTACTATATAATCGCTAAGAGTTACGTGAAGATGATTATATATTCTTGCGTTTTAAAATGCACAAGATGTTAAATATAATTTACTGTATAGCAACGATCTGACACAAATATACAACTCATAAACATATGGCTCATTAAATACACAAGTTAATTACAAACATAAAGCATTTAAATATAAGGCAATATTATAATACTTTACTTACATAAAACAAATAGTAAAATTCTCATATTTTCTGCAAAAGTGAATGTTAAATAATAGACTAAGCAAAGGGATTCACTTATTTAATCTGGCGACTAAATTTGGGCTTGAACACCAAATTGATATACAAAGTATTAATAATAGTTAATATATATATATATATATATATAATTATGTTAGATAGATTCAATTTTATAACGACAAAGATTTGTAGATTTACGGATAAATTCGTACATGACATCCTAAAAACGTAAGATGAACATCCGCACAACACGAAAAGGCTATATCTAAGGAATCAGTAAAATGTAAGCTGCGAATAGAATATTTCATAATAAAACAAAATGGTAAGAAGTCACCGAAAATTTCTTAACAATAATAATAACCAAGAATTTAAAATACAATACTACAAATAACATATTCTTTAATAGGCACAATATGGCAAAGCAAATATGAGAACACAGCATATGAGGTCGATACTATCATATGTTACACAATTCGCGACAGAATAAGGTAAAAAAGAGGCGATATAATTCTTTAGAGAACAATCGTTAAAATTTACAATGGACTTATTGTATAGGAACGAAATATCTTTTAAAATAATAGTGGGTCTACTTATAGAGCACTAACTCAATAAAATATGAGTAATATAAACTTGGCAGAAGAAACCATATGTAGATTCTACGAAGTAGAAGAGGAAATCGCCATCCATGTGCTATGACAATGCGAGATCTTTGCAAGGTTGCGGTTCCTACAAATAGGAAATTGAATATAACAAATAGGAAGTGGAAGTCTGGATTGAAAAATCACTCGTGAACTTCCTAGGACGAATAAACAGAATGCAAGGTACGAGTATTACAATAGACTTGGAAAGTTTGTAATGGAATAGGTTCTATGGATGCTCAAGTAATTTAATATAATAATAATAGTAATAATGACCTTTATTTCCAACAGGCTAGTAGCCCAACAACAGGAAAATGCAAAATTATAAAACAGAGTTTATAATAAATAAAGGAAAAGTATGGGAGTCAAAAATGGTCATAAAAAAAGTGATTAATAAATCAATGTCTTCGAGACAAGTAAATGAATGTCCATATGAACAAATAAAAAAGAAAAATTTTAGATAAGGAAGAAACTGGCTCGAATTTGTAAGGAGAAAAGGAGAAAATAACATGGATGGTCATCCATCAAATGGAATCAAAGTTGGTTTTCCTCATCTACAGAACGATGCATGTGAAAAACAGAGATTTTATTTATAATCATTTGAAGAAGTTTAATTTACTAGTTATAAAATGGACGAAAAGAAATTAGCTAGAATTTGTACGAAAGAATGACCAAGAAAAGAAAATCACCCGTGAAGTAAGATCAAACCTGCTTTCATCATATACAGGCTGATGTGGAAAATAAGTAGAGATTTTATTGCTAGTCACTTGAAGAAGAAAAGTTGTTTTATTTTCTGGTACAAAATTGTACTCCCTTAATGACGTTATATACATATTACCCAGGAATTTTCTTTTAATGCTATTCGATTAGAAGTTTCCCAAATTCAATGTTTTATTATCAAATTATTTTTGCTTCCTTCATGTGATCGTCCAGTTACTTCACGTAAATTTTCATTGTTTTTTTAAAAGAAATAATCCATAAATTTTTAGCAAAAGTAATCTTCTACTTAAATGTTATAATTCATCAAAATTAAATATAAAAATAATTATGCACAGTAATTTTTAATGCTATGTTACTCTAAGAAACCCATTTTGAATATTGTATTTTTTAGGTTTAAATTTGTTCCTAAGGAACCCATTTTGAATATTGTATTTTTTAGGTTTAAATTTGTTCCTAAGGTTTAGGTTTCTTTCTTTACATGTACATAGGTCTGATAATATTAAATATTTCCCCTACTTTATTATTAATTGAATTTACTTAATCTATATCCTGTCCAAAATATCTTTTAGAAAATAATTGTCATGACGAATGCAAAATATGCAAATATACAAAACATCTAAATTTCTTCTGATATCCGTCTTTAAACATTTAAATAAAAAGAATTTATAGACTAATATAAATGTTAATACAATCGTAACCATCAAAACATTTGAAATAAAATGATAGTAGTGTAATTTTCACAAAAATGGAAGATGTTTTTTATAAAGTACAGAATTTATTATAAGAATTAATAAGCAACGCATCTTTTAGTTTCTGCCTAATTAAATTTTATGATAACATATACATAGTAAAAACATTTCAATATTTTATTTTTATTTTAAGATTTCAACCGTTAATACTTCAACAAGCAATTAATATACGACTCATGAATATTATTCGGAAATAGAAAAATTATAAGCTTATCTGCTTTAACTAAAGCATAATAGTACTATACTTCAAAGTTATTTTAACAAATAATTGTTCCACCATATAATAGATTCTTACAGCTTTTAACTGTTTAAACTGGAAACTAAAGAAGTCACTGTGTGGAGAAGCATTGTTTTATTAACGAAATGTCGAGTGTACATATATATTATTGTATATTAATAAAGATTAAGCCAACACTTATTTTTACTAAATAAGTTTGTAAATAGACAGATTCTTAGGTTGAATATACCATTGAAAATTTAAAAAAAAATAAAAACGAGATGTAATTGTCCTTTCCGCAATGAGTTCATAAATCTGTTATAGATGTGCCAAATTATCGCATGGATTTTTCAAAAAAATGTGTAGATGTCTTCTAAATATCTTAAAAAGGATATAGTAGGATTTGCTAAGTAAATTCTTTCGGTTCCGTTCTTTAATACTGGTGAATTTTTCTGTAATTTATTAATCATTATTCTTTTATCTATTATTAAATGAAGCAGAACGTCTTTAAATATTTAACTATAAATTATTATTTCATTTATAGAAGTGAATTCACGTTTACATACTTCATTTTCATTATTGATTATTAAATGAAGACTTAATTTTCATTGTCTCGCACAATATCTTTAAATATTTAACTATAAGTTATTATTTCATATATTTACATTTAAATAAATTCACATTTACATACTTAAAAAAATGTCTTTTCTTATTTTTGTTAATATAAGTGAAAAATAAAGACAACTTACCTGATCATGAAAAAAACTTTAGGTAAATTTAATTCCAGGGTAATGTCCGGAACAGCACAAACACTAACTGATGCAAATGTGCGTGCACCCCTCTTATAGAATTTACCGAAAGAGAAAGTGTTCAACCAGTGCTTGTGTGGTACCGGTGCGGTATCGACCTAGGGCGTTTTGTTTTGATTTAATGATCTGGTCGACAACAAGTAGACCTCTCTTACGTATGAATGCCGGGGATTCCGTCAATTAACTTATCTAGTTCATCCCAGTGCGTATCGAATTTATCGTCCTCGACAATGTACCGATGAACAATGACGTGATCTTCATTTAAAATGAATCGAATATCACGACAGTAGTAATTAGAAACAAACTAGAATTTCAAAGAGAACTTACACCGAAATGTTGTTCATTTTAGTAAATGTTGAAGTATTTCTACAAACGATATATAGAGGAATAAATTTACATGTTAAAATTTCCTGGATTGTTTTATTATAAATTAATTCACTCTTGATTTCTTGAAAATATTCAGACAAATAATTTATTATATATATATATATATATATATATATATATATATATATATATATATATATATATGTAGTAATATAGGTTTAAATGTGTACTTAATTAATGTGAAATATTTAATAGTATGTTTCTAGCTCAAAACATTGTTGAAATACTTTCTAAAAAAATTAAAATGTTAATGTTTTCACTGTATGACATTTGGACTAATGATAATCAGATTAAAGCAAAATTATTTAACATTTTTAACTAATTTGAAAGACAAAAATCTTGTTATGAGTAGCTGGTTAATAAATCTGATAATATTCACAGTCGCCATTTTTCTTAGATTATTTGTTTGAATTCACAGACCCAAGGGGTATAATACATATCTCTACCTTGTGCACTTGAAGATATTAAGCGAAAGATTTGTTTTTCTACAATAGATAATTTGCAAATGAGTTCTTCTGCAAGATATTCATGTATCCATAAACTTCTTTAGTATATAATATTGTGTTATCAATCTAGTTAAAGCACTTACTTACGTCGTATTTAATTATGACACATTAGAAGTAGAAAGATAGAACCATCATCATATGCTTTCACATTTTACTTCTAAGGTTTAATTATATTACTTTTGAGGCTGTTCATTACCTACGTTGCCTAAAAGTTTCGTTTTTCGTTATACCAATTTAGAAGTAGATGAAAATAGAACTTTCACCATCTGTTTTCTACGTATTAATTCTGCAGTTTAATAATCTGTTTTCATAGCTGTTAACTTAATTCCCCCACATATTTGTCTTTGGTTATTTCTAATTTAGAAGTCAACAACTAGAACCTTCAACTTTTGCTTTCTATATTTTAGTTCTGGAATTTACTCTAGTGATTTAGAGGCTGTTTATCAGCTAATTCCATCACAGTTTCGTTGTTCTTTATCTCAATTAAGAAGTAAATAAAAATAGAATTTTCTCCATTTGTTTTCTGTGTCTTCGTTCCGAAATTTAATTCTGATTTTTAATTCTGCTCTCTGTTTCTAAATAGAATTCAATTTCCAGCTGTTTCGAGGTTATTTATATGTTGCATCAAAGAACTTTTATATTGCTATTCTCAACGGTGTTGAGACTGCTCATCGTTGATTGCTTAATACAGTACAATCTCGTTAGTGTGAACACAAAAAATCTCGGCTTGTTCAAACTACGGCATAGGTTCACATTAGCGAGGACGAATTAAAAAGAAATTATTTAAAACATGTTTTTATTATTTATGGGTAGTACATTACATGGCACTACTGGAAAAAATGAAGTTATCCTTGTTTGTACTTTCTTATTAGAAACATTTAATAATATAGCTTTTTCCTGAATATTTTTAAGACTTATAATATGACTAATATCTAATTCGTTGAATTCGGCCCATTTTATTGCAATATTTAGAGCTTCTACAGCAGCAGAGTGGGTTATTTCGCTCCTTTCAGACACTTGAATTTCATCATCGCTTTCTCCCGACAATTCATTCTCATTGCCTTCATTGTCAAATTTATCCATATTCCATTCTTCAATGTCTGCTGCTGTATATGCCACTGGTTCAGGTTCTAGTGCTTGTAACAAAGTGATTGTGTTGCGTATTTCATCAGGTTCTTTGGTCCACTTCTGTTGCAAAATAGACAATGGAAGATCATCTTCTTCATTAAATTCGGTGTTGTTTTTATTTAATATCTTATGACAACATTTGGCAATTACCGATGGATCTACACGTTCCCACGCAGCTATCAAATTCAAGACAGCATCTTTTAGTGACAGATCTTTAAGCGCAACTGGTATGTTTTCCGTTTTAGAAACTATGGAACTCAATAATCGATTTCTGTAGCCAAGTTTTGTAAGTCTTAATACATTTTGGTCCATAGGTTGAATCAGCGGGGTTACGTTCGGGGGCATAAACATAACAAAAATTTTACCATCATTGCTTCTTAGTTCTTGCGCTGGTGGATGCGAGGGAGCATTGTCAAGAAGAAGGATAGCATTCTCTGGAAGGCTTTGACTACGTAAAAATATTTTAACCTACAACTTTTCAAAATACATCACAGAAATTTAATTTTGCATGCTCACCTCTGGAATAAACTGTTGAAAAAACCAGTTCTTAAAAATTTCTGTTGTCATCCATGCAGTTTTATTATTTCTGTAGACAACTGGATTATTGAAATTTTTGAAGCACCTGGGATTTTTTGATTTTCCAATCACCAGCGGTTTTAATTTATGAGTGCCTGTTGCGTTTATACAACCAAGAAACGTTATTCGCTGTTTTGTCATTTTCAAACCCGGAGCAGTTTTTTCGGAAAATGAAACGTACGTTTTTTCAGGCAAAAGCTTCCAAAATAACCCAGTTTCATCTGCATTATAAATCTGCTGTTCAGTTAAACCAAATTCCGTAATTTTTTGTTTTAATTGTTCTTGGAAAGGATCGACAAGCTCTGGTTGAGATGATAATTTTTCTCCGGTTATTTTCAAAAATCGTATGCCATACCGCATTCTAAATCGTTGAAGCCAGCCATGACTCGCACAGAAGTTTCCACGACCTCCATTAATTTTCTCATGCAAACTTAATGCTTTTTGTTTAAATATGTCTGCAGTAACAGGATGGTTTTTTTCGCGTTTGAGAAACCACTTATACAGAGCACTTTCCATTTTTGGATATTCAGGTGTTCTTAATGTACATTTTTTACTGGGTTTTAAGGTATTACTGACCACTTTTATAATTTTAGCTTTTTTATTTTTTATTGAACAAATTGTGGACTTCGCTACTCCATATTTTTTGGATAAAGCTGTTACACTCGCGCCTTTTTCGTGTTCTTCTATAATTTTGGCTTTTTCATATAATGATAAACACTTTTTCCTAACCTGAGACATTTTACAATACACTTAGCACAAACAACAGGATTATAGTAATGTTCAGTCATACTACATGTTGTGAAACAGGGACAAAGCAACCCATATTCACACAATGGGAATCCCGGAAAAATACGGGATTCCCCATTTCATTTCACAGGAAAGTATCACTTACAATATATGATGCTCATATTACTGACTAATATACACTGTTCACGTTACAGGATACCTAATGGAACAATACTGATGTTCATATTACTGCGTTGTTCACATTAACGCAAGTTCATACTATCGTTATTATACTGTATTTCCATTTAATGCAATGTGATTTCCTTTCATCAGTAAATACAGGTGGAAATAAAAGTTCAGTTTTTGGTTAAAAAATTATTGATATACGATAAGATCGTTCAACTATCTTCAATTGCCTGTTTTTTTTTTTTATATTCAAGGTGAATACAATGAATACGGCCTACCAAACGCTGCAATATACAAAGACAGAATCAATTATAGTAACACTCGCGATAAATTATGTGTGAAAAGTCTTCTTGGAATTGCGAACAGCATTGTTTCATTTTGCAATTTTAGATTTTCTTGAATTACCTTCTGACTGGTTAATACAACGATACATGGTTTCAGGATCGTACGTCTCGTCACCAATTACAATCGTATTTAAAAACTAGTTTCATTTGTTCAAACTTCTTTAATGATGTCTTTACAACTTTCACTTCGGCATAATTTTTAGTTATCTGAAACTTTAAATTTAATATTCCAAGAAATGGTTTTCTCTTAAAATGCGATGATTTATTCTTTTTGGTGCTATAGGTTCCGTTTTCATGAATCTCACTGAAGATTTCGAAATTTTCATGAAATAATAATATACTTTTTCGACATTTCCTTATTCATAATTGCAACTAAACGTTTTTGTTATCACATATTCTCTGTCTTCTGTGAATCGTTAATACCATTCAAAAATCAGGGTTAATATCAAATGATTATCCTTATAAGTGATTATAAATAGTTAAAGCAACTTCTTAGTACTTTTACTGTTAAATTATTTAGGAAGTTTGACACTTCATAAACCTGTCTCATGGCAACGGATGGCACCACAAATTTCATTAAACTAGAGTCATTTTTTTCATTTTCAAGACAGAGGATATATGCACGTATTACCTAAATAATTTATTCAATAGAAAATACTATGTATTTGGTTAAACTGTTTCACAAGGACAATTTTGCAAATACTAATAAAATAAGTGAATAAACACATACTCTTGCGCAAATATACTGAACTTAATTCGTAAACCCTTACGAAATCTTCCAATCATTTTACTATACGAGGTTTGTTCAAAAGAAAAGGTGAATTTTGAATTTTTTTGAAAAGTATTTATTTATTCATCAATATCCATTTTGTCCCCTTCAAAGTAATCCCCCTCAGATATACTGCACTTATGCCAGCGCTTCTTCCAATCCTCGAAGCCCTTCTAAAATGCGCTTTTCAGTATGGCCATTAGCTCGTTCTTCGATTTTGACTTTATCCCGTCAATTGTGGCAAAACGCTTTCCTTTCATTGGTCTCTTCAGTTTTGGGAATAGGAAAAAGTCGCAGGGAGCCAAATCTGGTGAATAAGGTGGTTGAGGCATTAGGGTGTTGTTCTTGGCCAAAAAATCACGAACAAGCATTGATGTGTGAGCTGGTGCATTATCGTGATGCAGCATCCATGATTTTTTTCCACATCCGATCGTTTGAGCCGTATTACTTCACGCAAACGTTGCACAACTTCCTTTTAGTATTCCTTATTAACCGTGCGACCTGTTGGCAAGAACTCATGATGCACCACGCCATTGTAATCGAAGAAAATAGTGAGCAAAACCTTCACATTTGATCGAACTTGGAGTGCATTTTCTCGGCCTTCTGTAAAGCGCTTGTAACACTTATAAACACTTTTTTGAGACAAAGTGGACTCGCCGAATGCCACAATCAACATTTCAAGTGCCTTGGAGCATTTTATTCCATTTTAACGCAAAATCTAATACATATTCTTTGATCCATTTTTTTTCAAAAGCCAAAAATCGAAGAACACACACAAACGTGACTAAGCTTTTCAGTTGTCAAGAACAAACTACTAATCCAAATTGGCTGATAGTGCCAACATATGACTAACAAAAAAAAATTTCGATAATTGAATGTACACAGCGAGCGAAAATTTAAAATTCACCTTTCCTTTTGAACAAACCTCATATAATTACTAGGTTATTGGTTACTTTAAAGGTTTTTAAAAAATATTTTTATTTTACAGATCTTAATAAGGAATTAGAATTATTTTATGTTACAAAGTATACTTATTTATTATTACCTATTTTACTTGTGAAATAACATAGGTAAGTAACTAGCAAAATATTAATTTCAGTATGGCTCGCATCTCAGTATAAATTTTGTATAATTACTGTATTTTCCGAAAAGTCGTGGCATATTTTTTCTGTTTTATATAGATCATTTATTAATTAAAAAAATTAATCAATTATATAGTGATTATTTTCTTCAATAACCTTCTGTTAATCTTCGGTGCCCTACGCAATTCCTCGTTGATAGAAGAACCTTTTATTGATTAGAAACAATATGCTGGTTCACAGCCCTATTTGAGAAAAGAATAAAACAAGTGGAAGTCTGAAGGCACAACTTCTGGTGAGTATAATTGCTGTAATAGCAATTTTTGATGATCAACTTAACTTGTGTAAAGTTTACTTTTGTCGTGATGAAATGTCACTTGTTTACTATTAACGAGCTTCGAACGCTTCTGGATAACGAATTTGTTCAAACTGTCCAGTTGACGACAGTACACTCTTGAATTAATTGCTTTGTTCCTTGTTAGAAGCTCAAAAACTACACACCTTTAAAATCTTATCACAGATAAACTTTGTTTAACGAACGTTGCTTTCGATAACATTTGAGATGAAGGGAAAGAACAAGACTATTTTCGCACCGCATTGTTGCACAATATCCAATTCTCATCAGCTGTTTGAAAATTAATCTTGTTGATGTATCCCAGCATTTTAATTTGGTTGCGAATGCTTGAATGATGGATTTGGATCATTAACCTCTATGGGCTTCCTTGACCCAGAAACGCATGTTTGACATTGACGTTCTTGTAGAGTACTGTCACCCCCAAAAGATGACGAAAATGCATACTTCGATCTTCCACTTTTAAGCTTTTATAAAATTTCAAACACTCAATCAAATCACCCAATTCTTTTCCAAACTCAAGTGGAAGCCGTTAGCTATCATATGGTATAGCTTAATAATATATGCGAATGGCCCAAACATTTTCAGAAATGAACTAACATCATGAGTTTCTCAGCGACTCAATATATACATTAATTAATGAATATCTTGAGAATACTCTGTAAAGCAACCGACTCACACATATGACTCACACTTAATAAACTGAGTCTATAGAAGTGTCATTGTAATAGATAGTAGCGAATTATATGTATATACTCACGTAAAAGATGATGTTTATACATATATGTTTCATAATGGTTCCAGTAATGTTTTTACTTAATATTTATATATTAAATACATATGTACATACGTACAGTGTCTTTGCTATAATATTCGAACTATTACCTTAGCAACTCTTAAAGTTCCCCTTAATAATTAAAATGATACAATTAATATACACAATTTAAATGTGCTTGGCAGACATTTTCAAATCTTGAAGACAAGTTATTTATGCACATAAAACGTGAATAACTGCAGTTGTTCTAATATTTCGACAAGACATTGTAGCTGCTTATTTGATTTGATAAAAAAAACGTCTTTTTAAATAAATATAATATCTTGAATGTTGCCCACTTTACTTGTTATGTTAGTTAATTAAATAATGATGCGGTACATATTTACTCTTTTCATTACACAAACCTTGAAAACAATCCGGAGTTATAAAAGCTAAAAAAACAAAGAACGAATTTAATAGTCTGCGTATTGTACCTATACACAATTAATAAAATTTAGGAAATCAAAAAAAGTGTTGTATTTAGATTCATATAGTTAAATTAGTATACGTTTGTATGTGTTAATAAAAACATGTGAATTAGAAGCCAAATATTATATTGTACCCGGATTTATAAATTTCAATAAAATTTATATGAACCTATGAATCTTAGCATCTGCTATTTATTTTTCATTCTGAAATTGAAACGCACTAAAAGTGTTCTCAATATAAATTTTCCTCATCATTTTGTTTAATAAGAAAGGAATAGTAATTTACTTTTGTGAATTAGAAATTATACAAATGTACTATGCTTGTAGAAGAGAGAGAGAGAGAGAGAGAAAGAGATTTATATGTTGAATGCATATCAATAGTTGAAAAGTGGAAATATAGTACGAATCAATAAAAAACAAAAACAACATATAAGAATGGTTTAAATATTACGTAATAAATACACCTTTTCTTTATGTTTACTTTAATCTAAGGCAAAAATTTATAACATATAAGGTATGGTTTCGACAAATCAAAAGTCATGATTTCGATATGCAAGGCAAAAAACGTTCTGGTAGACCCAAAGCGTTTGAAGATGCGAAACTGCCGGAGTTATTGGATGAAGACCCAACCCAAACTCAAAAACAATTGGCAGAAGTGTTAAATGTGGCTCAGGAAACGATTAGCGGCCGATTACAAGCAATGGGAAAAATTCAAAAGATGGGAAATGGGTGCTACATCAATTGAATGACAGGCAAATGGCAAATCGGAAAATCGTCTGTGAAATGCTGCTTCAAATAGTGACGCGTCATGAAAAATTGAATTATTTCAAATCACTCTGGCAAACTGGCCCATCGTCTCCAAGGTCAAATCGTTTTGGTCGTAAGACAATGTTCTGTATTTGGTGGGATCAGAGTGGCGTAGTGTATTACGAACTGTTGAAATCCGGTGAAACAGTTAATGCTGATCGTTACCGTTAACAAATTATTAATTTGAACCATGCATTGATAGAAAAACGTCCAGAATGGGCCCGAAGATCGGTAAAGTGATTTCTACAACACGATAACGCGCCATATTATACAGAAGAACCGGTCAGGGAAGCGTTGAAAGTACTTGGATGGGACATAATATCGCACTCGTCGTACTCTGCCGACCTTGCCTCGTCCGACTATTACCTTTTCGTATCAATTGGACACGCGCTTGTAGAGCAGCACTTCGCCAATTTCGAAGAAGTTATAAAATGGCTTAATAAATGCTCAAAGGACAAACAGTTTTTTTTTGGTTGTCATCCATAAATTATCTGAAAAATGTGCAAGATGTGTAGAATCAAGTGGCCTATGCTTTGAATAAATAGATTTTTCCATATTCTTGAAAATTAGGTAGTTTTTTACGAAACAAACAGTAATAATTTGGTACGTAGACTTCCGCGGTCGTGGCCCATGCTATCTGCTTCTGGGTTTCCGGGCTGGAACTCAGAAGCAGATAGCAAAAACAGTAATAACTTTCCAGTACACCTGGTAAATGACTATTTATTTAATGGCGAATGAAGCAACGTTCCAATAGCATATGTGTCCATTCATTAAGCTAAAACAACACAAGAGGGATTCCCGAAAAATGTTTTGAAATTTATTGAAGCTTCCAATTGGCAAATGAAATTGACAATAAAATTACTTAGGTTGTTGGCTGTTGCTAGAATTAGAAAACATATTTTGTCGAAAATCCGTAATCTGGAGAGGCTAAAGCGAGATGTTTCTGAAAGTAGTGCACGACGCAGTTTATGAGAGGCGTCATTAATTAAAAGCTTGTAATAAAGCACGTAGTGGGCAGTTTGAATAAAATATCTGCTAGTGTATGCACTATATCTTAAAGAATATGCATATACATATAAAATTTGCGTTCGTTTATTAGTTCTGTCCTAAGAGAAAAGAACTAAATACTTGAATACTTTAACAATTTATTGTTCATCAGTCGGAGCAATAAATTTATAGTCTTAACAAAATAATTTTTATGAAACAAATTTAAGTGATTTTAAAAGCCTTAAAGTTAATTTTAAATGTTTATATAATTTCTTCGTTGTTTCGAAATTAAGAGACTTTACTACTATAACGGTGAAATTCCAGAACACATTAAAGTTTACAAATCCTTAATTCCTTTTATTATAAGTTTACGCTTTAAACTTATAATAAAAGGTGTGCCGTTGAGATCACGTTACTACGAAAATATTGATGTGAGAAGAACAAGTGATCGCATATTTGACTAGCAATCTTGCCGAAGGGAAGACGAGACGAGTTCAAATATATTGCTATTACTTTCGCGTTTATTCACATTTGTAGACTTTGTATTCACACTGACATTGATCTATTGACGAATATTAATAACACCTGTATACACACACACATTTCGTTATTTATCGAAATACCCTAATCCAGATTAGATATTTGCGAAATAACAAATCAATTTTGTTCGGTAGTAGTTAAATACAGCAACTATGTAGCTGGGCTTACAAATTTATACTTTTAGAAGAGGGTTTATAACTACAATATTAGCAAATTATCTAAATAATATCGAATACACGTGCAAGGTTTATATTTGTATTTATATATTTGTAAAAAGTCAATTGGATACGCCATAACTGTAGGTTCTTCCATGGATCGTGTACAACTGGATTGATGCAGTGTTGCCAACAACATAGATCAAAAAGTACGCCTTACCAACTTGAGATACTATAAATTTGCTGGCATGGCATATAACATATATTTGTTTCATATAACATTTTTTTTTTAGTTTTTTCTTCATTGTAAGAAATACACCTTTAATATCAAAATATATCTATTATGTAAATTATAACACATTATTCAGGCAAATAAATAAATGTTCACGGATATAACAAAATTTAATCACTAAGGTTGATATATAACCCCTTTCCACATTAACTTTTGTAATTCTGTATACGCATTTCGACAACTAAGTTGTCATCATCAGCAGATAATTGCAAAGTGTCGCACCTGGTAAACCACGGCGAAAAATACCTGTACAGATCGCGTACGGAGTTTGTTTTCGTACAAGTATTTTTCGCCGTGGTTTACCTGGTGCGACACTTTGCAATTATCTGCTGATGATGACAACTTAGTTGTCGAAATTTTTCGATTTTTACAATTTCCTTTTTTAAAATTATATTGATGAACTATCCTCTGATTTTTTAACGTAAAACCCCACAATAAAATTTCTAACAAGTAAGAAGTTACTGATCGTTGCCATAGTAGCTCAACTTTTATGCCACAACGTTTCCTTTTATTTAGATTTTCATACACCATAGTATGAAAATCGAAATTGTACTGTATAAGAAAATAAGAAGAAAAACGAAAAATGAAATTAAAATCATTAAGAGAGAAGAATTGAAAATCAAACCATTGTTTCCATTTATTCTTCTTTCTTGAATAAATATAATCGTGAAAATATCTGAAATGAAAATCAGTAGAAATGGAGAAAAGCAAGACCAAATTAAATAAGAAGAGATCTAAGAATTGGAGATATAGATGCTTCCATTCTATATCTTCAATTTTTAGATCCCTTCTTATTTCAATTTTTTACGATCTAGGATCTTGATTCTGCTGGGAAATCAATTTATCTATTTACCCCTTAACAATATTTTTTTAATATTTATATCCAAATATTGTTTTAGGATAATATTTATTTTATTTTTATTTTATTTAATAAATATAAACTATCCATCTTTAGTTGCTGACCATCATTACCAGACTCTATGGATAGCTTTTAACATTGACAGTGAAGAGTTTTTATGTAGTGCTTATCTGTTATATCTGACGTTTCTTAAAATTCTCAGTATGTTGTTTTCATGCACCTTCTTTCTCACCTGGGCAGTTGTTTTCAGTGCACTTTTTCATGGATTTAAAGTAACTGCCCCTAATAATTCTACGATCGCGCTAATTTAGGAACCTTTGGACGCACACCTTTCGCAGTAGTTTTTTGTTGCAGATTGTACTGTAGAATACGATTAATTTGACTTTTGATCTAAGCATTCCTTTTCTTTTGTAGTTATTAATTCACGCAAGTGGCAAGTGACAAGTTAGTTATTTTACAATTCGTCTCTGCAAATGCATCGAATGCTTATTTTTCAGAAATACTTACATAGTGTTATGAATAAGGTTTATAGAATTCGTTGCAATTTTGTCATGTAATGGAGAAATATGAACTGTGCAACAACTTTCGTGATATTATGTATGTACATATATATATATATATATATATATATATATATATATATATATATATATATATATATATATATATATATATATATATATATATATATATATATATATATATATATATACATATACAATATATATTCTTATTGATGATTTTCAACATTCAAAACTTTTGTGATTGACTGTATGTGGATCGTAATATTTCTTAATGTATAATTTGAAAAGATTCCACAGACTACTGCGTATTTCCTTCCCTCTACTTGCCATATCTAATAAGTTAGTGTCAACAATGCAAGTATTAATTCGTACGTATGCAGAAAAAGGATGATACTATCCGGAAAATAATTAGACTCCGTTTTCGTACATTCTAAAACTTTCGACTATCTATGCATATGGACATATCGAAATTTCCTTACTAGAAACTCTGTCCACACAGCGACGATCTTACTCTTACGTGACTAATTTAAATATTTGCAGTTAGTTGAATAAATTTTGATTAATGATTTATTCTATGTCACGGGATACGTTGCAATATCATTGCGTAATTATCGAACATTTTAACAGAGTTGTTTCGAATCATGTTTCTCTTATCTTAAAGACGTGGGTTACACGTTATAAATTATAACTAATTAGAGTAGTTACTTAAAGATGTAAGATGCATATTATACATGGTTAATAATTACAATAGATTATTTATATTCTTTTGCCGCTTGATAATAGAACAAATTTGGAAAAATTTGTTTAGTGTATAATTAAGACATGTCCTTACGTCATTACACTTTTAATTTATCTTCAACTTGTTTACTAATTTGTAATTTATAACGACTACCCAGAAAATAATTTTCTTACGCGATTGTTTTATTTTTTTGACTTTTGGACATGAAATGCATTAGTGATAATAATGAAATGATCCATAGTTGATAGTAATATTTGTACTACAGTATTAGAATATCCCTAAACACGCTTTAAAAAAACTTTTTTGTACGCATGTGCCGTACAAAATTTAAGTAGAAAATGAGTTGCTTATTTCTGGGAATATTTTAAAAATGTACTATTTATTTTAATTTATTTACAGAAATGAAATTTAAGGGAAGTGTGTTAACGAAGCTTTTGCGTAAAGTTTAGTATTTTATTTAATGAATAAAGTATTAGGTGCGCAACTAAGTTCTCGATGTTTTTTTTTTTGATGAAAATGCAACTTTATTTTGAAAAAAATGTTTACAAATGAATCATTCAAAATATTGCCCATCGCTAGCGACAACTTTTTCCCATCTTTCTGGCAGAGCTCGAATACCGTCACGGTAGAAGTGTTCGTCTTCTGAGGCTATCCACGAATCAAGCCATTTTGAGATGTCTTCATATGAGCGGTACTGCTGATTAGTCAGACCATGTGCCATCGAACGGATCAAGTAATAATCAGACGGCACAATATCTGGGGAATATGGCGGGTGGGGTAGGACCTCCCATTTGTGCGTTTCTAAGTAGGTTTTAACGGGTTTGGCAACGTGAGGCCGAGCGTTGTCATGCTATAGAATCACTTTTTCGTGCCTCTGCTCGTATTGTGGCCGCATTTCGCGCAGTGCTCAGCTCAATCGCATCAATTGAGTTCGATACCGTTCCCCAGTGATGGTTTCGTTCGGTTTCAACAGCTAATAATAAATAACACCGCCCTGGTCCAACCAAATACACAGCAAAACTTTCGCAGCGTGAATATTCGGACGAACCGACGACGTAGAAGCATGACGGGGCAGTCCCCATGATTTTGTTCTCTTTGGGTTGCTGTAATGAATCCATTTTTCATCACCCGTAACGATGCGATGAAAAAAACCCTCCTTTTTGCCACTGGAGCAGTTGTTCACAGGCGAAAAAACGACGCTCAACGTCTCTTGGCTTCAAATCATAAGGAACTCAAGTTCCTTGTTTTTGAATCATTCCCAACGCATGCAGTCGCTGGGAAATGGCTTGGTGGGTAACTCCTAATGCTGAAGCAAGCTCTTTTTGCGTCTGGCACGGATCCTCATCGAGTAATGCCTCCAATCCAGGACCTTCGAAGGTTTTTGGTCTTCCTTCACGCGAACGGTCGTCAACATCGAAATTACCATCGTTGGAGTGACGGAACCAATCACCGCACTTTTTTTCACTTAGAGCAGCATCTCCATAAACTTTTTGGAGTTCTCGATGCGCTACAGCCGCTGTTTTCTTCGAATGAAAGAAGAAAAGCAACGCTTCTCGCAAATGACGATTATTTGGCACAAAATCAGACATTTTCACACAACCAAAAGTATATGACGCAAAAACAAAATCACTAATGTGTCAGAGCGGTTTGTTTACCATATGTCTAAGCTTGGTTCATGACGTTTTGGTTATGTCACAATCGACCAGCACTTACTACTGGAGCCATCTCTTGAAAAACAGCGAGAACTTAGTTGCGCACCTAATAAATGATTAAAATTAATGAAGATTTAATGTAATAAAGGGTCTACTTGCAGTTAACTGTAAATTTGATTAAACTTTGATTAAAATTAAGACCAAGAATCAATCTAATCATTCGTTTTTGTGCTATAAATATCCTATTTATGTCGCTACTATGGCCCCATAGCACAATGCTATACTTCAATCTGGCATAAAAAAGGGCATACTAAATGCTCATTAGAGTGGCGGAATCTAAAACAGGTATTAAGTTCCTAATGCCACAACAAAAAGTATTTAGTTGTTTGGCCAAAGATTCAATGTGACTGCGCCAAATTTTGATCAGTATGTACACCGAGAAATTTAGTAGAGTTAGCAGTGTTATATACCTTATTGTTAGGCTCCAATTCTGATGATACACGAGTGCTATTGATTGTTCTAAATATCATGCAGACCGTTTTAGACTCATTTAATAACAAGTTATTTGCATCGAACCAATTATTCATAGCATCGAAGTAGTATTGACATTCACTCGCTAAATGAAGTAAATTGTCTCCTCGTATAAGGAGATTAGTATCGTCGGCATAATTTATTAGTAAGTGTTGCCCATTCTGAAAAATGTTTTGGATATTATTTAGGTAAATGTTAAAAAGCAAAGGTCCAAGTACGCTTCCTTGAGGTATTCTCCCATCAAGAAAATGTGAACGCGGGAAAGCCGTCCCGCCATTACAAGAAATACTAACTATTTGTTGTCTGCCTGACAAATAAGACGATAACAACTCATTAACCACTCCAAGTACACCGTAAAGTTCGAGTTTTGTCAATAGTATTTTATGGTGGACGCTGTCGAAGGCTTTACTTAGGTCTAGAAATATACCACAAGAATATTTACGTTTCTTCTAGTATTGTCAGTATTCTATCCGTATAAAAAAAAAGTGCAGTTTCGATAGATTTGCCCTTGGTGAAACCGTGTTGGAAGTCGTTAAAAATGTTACACTTTATCAGAAAGTTATTTAACCGAATAGAAAGAAGGTATTCGAATATTTTATTGAATGTATTTAATAAACTTATTGGCCTACAGAATAATACAAATACAAAAAATACAAATTACCAATCTTTTGTAAACCAAAATTTACTACCAAAAAGAAAGTCAATTAGAATACACACTGTCGAGGACGCTTGCTTGATTATCTTCACCAAATGCATGAGGAGTCGAGATCTATACATATACATGCTTTGGAAGCACATAGCATGATATAGATCAAGCAGGGATATCTTAAATGGGGAATAGTTCGGCTCGATGTTTATTTATTGATTGGGTTCATAACGTGGTACTTTAGTTCTTGGCCTTTATGGTGAGGGCGTTTACTATTACTATAAATTTTCCACAATTATTGGCCAATGAAGTTTTTATCCTAAGTCAGTAATTGATAATATTAAACAGTATATACAAAGTACAAATTAGGAATTGCAGGTAAGCAGACATGATGTGACTCATTTATTTAAAGGGCGACGAGTTTGCATTGTTGTTCTAATCTTGTCGGTTGCTATGCTGCTTCTAGAGGATAAGCGGACACATACTATGTAAAGGATGCGGCTTTAATTGTAATGGCACTGCATAGAGCCATGAGGATGGGTTCAGTGAGTTTCTAATAAAGGTAAAGCATTAAAAATTAAATTAAGATTTTAATTTAGTTCTTTACGGACATAAACATACAAACATGTCTCGTCCGTGTGCAGGGAATCTAAATAATTTTCGTTATATGTGTGGTAAATTTACTCCATTTAATAAAAATGAAAATATTAAGTCTATGTATTTGTTGAGATTATAAATTTCGGTGTGACGGTCGAATATGTACTACGTATTTATTTTATGTAAGTTTTCATAGAGATGTTCAGCAACCGATGAATGTCCCATTATTTCTCTCTCATCTTCCTTAATAATCAATCGATCTTGTTTGTCCGAAGTATCTCTTCCCATACTCAGACATTAGTTTGTAGGCTCCTTCTTCTTTTGTTCTTTGTAATTTGTTTTTGGTTCCAGAAAAGTTAAGACACATTGAAATGCAGATCTTGTTGCAACAACAGGGTATATTTTAAAGATCTGTAGAAAGACAAAACAGCGAATGTCTTAACTCCTTCCTCTTACTTCATGTCAAATTGTCCTATATATTGGGTCTGGGAAAAAGTTCGTGGCGTTTTTCCCGATAGATGGCATTGGTTGCCGATAACTAAAGAACAACAAGTCACAGCGACACCACCGAGGGCTCGTTTTTTAGATGACCTTCCGAACGTTAGTTTGAGCGTAGAAACATTGTAATCGGTGCAGTGGTTGGAAAGTTATTCGCACTTGAAAATGGAGAAGAATAATGAGAAATTTCGCTATATTCTGCAATATTATTATGATAAGGGGAAGAACGCTGCGCAGGCTTGTGATAAAATTTGTGCTGTGTACGGTGAAGGTACTTTATCGAAATCTGTTGCGCGGAAATGGTTCGCTCGCTTTCGTTCTGGAAATTTCAATGTGAAAGATGAGTCACGCTCCGGTCGTCCAATCAGTGAAAAATCTGATGAAATTCTTGAAAAAGTCCAACAAGATAAGCATATCAGCAGTGTCGATATTGGCATGGAGCTAGGCATTGACCACAAAACTGTTTTGAACCATTTACACAAAGCTGGTTACAAAAAAAAGCTTGACGTATGGGTTTCTCATGAGTTGAGCGTGAAAAACATGATGGACCGAATTAACATCTGCGATGCGCTGCTGAAACGGAATGAAATCGAGCCGTTTCTGAAACGTTTAATAACCGGAGATGAAAAATGGATTACGTACGATAATCGGAAGCGTAAAAGATCGTGGATAAAGGATGGTGAGCCGTCACAAGCGTTCGCTAAGCCAACATTGACGCCAAAAAAAGTGATGCTGTGTGTATGGTGGGACTGGAGGGGAATCGTCCACTACGAGCTACTTCCAACTGGTCAGACGATTGATTCTCAACTCTACTGTGCACAACTAGAGAGATTACGCCAGGCGATTGAAAGAAAACGGCCCGAATTGATTAATAGGAAAGGTGTTGTCTTCCATCATGACAACGCCCGACCACACACTTCTTTGATGACCCGTCAAAAATTGAGAGAGTTTGGTTGGGAAGTTTTGATGCACCCACCTTACAGTACGGATATAGCACCCTCTGACTATCATCTGTTTCGATCTCTGCAGAACTCTCTCAATGGAATTAAGTTGGTTTCAAAAGAAGCCTGTTAAAACTACTTGATTCAGTTTTTCGACCAGAAACCACAGAAGTTTTTCACCGATGGGATCATGGATCTACCAAAAAAATGGCGAAACATTGTCGATAATAATGGAGCATATTCGGTTTAAATGAATTCGTCCACGCGCCATGCGGGGACCAGTTGAATTTTACTGAAAAAACGCCACGAACTTTTTCCCAGACCCAATATAAATATGTCTGATAACCTAGAGCCGAAGTTAGAAAATGAATATGGAATTATATGAAATGAATAAAAATAGATATTATTTTAAACCATCTTATGCAGAGACTATAGGAAATATCATCAATAAGTTACAGTCATGACTGCATCATAGAAGATAACATTCCATCAAAGAAACCTATTTCCATATAGTAACATTATTTGGAAACATAAAACTGTATTCAAAACAATTAAAATATGACATTCGAAGGTATATTGATAAGTACTTAGGTTACCATATAAAACGCCATAATAATTCGAAATAAAATTTTTATTTATTGATAATAATCTTTCAGACGTACACAAATAACAGAAGTTATGAAGTAATTTCGAGACTTTTAAAAGACATTTCTTTTGATCTGCAAATCACTTCTCAACGGTATATATGATTTAAATTCTTTTACATTTAAAATATTTTTCTAATTGTTCGGAGAATAGAGTGTTCAACCAATTTTATTAATTTAATCGTTGGCAAGGTTTTCGTGACGTTTCTTCCTATAAACGAAACACACGTCCATGGAAATGTACAATGATTTTGCAATACGTTATAGCCCAATTTTTTTAAATCAAATCATGTACAGAATAAATGTTTTAATATTTGATCTTCCTCTCTTAGATTCCGCAACTAAGTTTTCAATACTGATGAGACTGATTATTTAAGATTTTCGCCATCAGCAAAAACTTCTTTCCCTAATAACTCTTTACAAAATAAATACTTAATAACTAACCGAGACTCAATTTTTCGAAATCTAGTTATTCTCTCTTGTATCACAGTTGAACTTATTCATATGCAATTTTGACATCTTATTTATAAACAATCATATCGACCATATTCAACTTCGTCTCCTAGAAGCTTTCCAGACTAACTAAATACTAATCAATATCCTCTCGTACGTTATAATCCTCAACGTATTCTTTTCTTTTTAATATGTATATTCTAACTATAATGAATTAATTTAATAAATTTTTTTCTTTTATATTAGGTATTTCGACCAATGGTTTAATAAAATACTTAACTTTTATTAACGACGTTTCGGAGAATATTTTTCCCTTTATTTTTTAAGGTGCAATATATTTTATTTTTACATATTTTTATTTGATTGTTTTTTTTTGAAAAAAAAAGTTATTGATTAAGTATACTTAGCGATGTTGTTCCTTCCAAAATTGCACAAGTTTGACAATGAATGTAGATTCTATTGATAATTTATTCTGTATTTTTGTGGATATGCAGCCCAATGTCAGATTCATTGGCCATGAAAAAAACGGAAACGTACTTAAGTATGTGCGGAAATGTCATAATCTTCGTTTCTATGATATTTTATCTACGGTAGTGATAAAATAAAATCTAATTGTATGCATCCATTAGATTTTCGAAATATTTTTTAGTTAATTATTTTGCTCCTAATTACAACCTTGTTGATATTTAATATAATGATATTTAATTATCAGGCATCTGTCATTTAAGCCAACTCGAAACTACAGAAAGACAAAGACAGTAATTGTGTATGTTTAGTGAAGAACAAATGAATATGTTTCATTAATTCTTAGGTAAACTACGTTAATACGTAACGTTCTGTTATAAAGGTTAGAACAATGTGCAATAAAATTTAAAAAATACATCCCAATTGAGATTCATATATATCATTTCAAAACTGATTCCTATCGACTTTATATCGCCTTATTTAATTATACATTAAGTTCGATTATCAAAAATTAGGAAATACTGGATTTTATAAAATTTCTTTGTGATTATTATTACTTAACGACTGCAAGTTGTTCGGCGATGATTTTTATAGAAAATTGACCTAAAAAAAGCACTTCCTCACGTTCAAGGCCTATGATTACGAACAAAAACATTAAATTATGTTACATCACTTTTTTTAAGGTTATTATCTGTAATTACGCTCCACCGTATATGTGGATTTTAAAACTTTCTACTTATGAATTATCTGCATTTTTAAATTATTAATAAAATGATTCTTTATTGTTTATACATACAGCTTTTTGTATATAATGTTGTTCTGTGTTGTCATTGTCATTAACTAATATTATTCAATTAATACGTTCCAATGAACGTTTCATATTAGCTAGTTTATGCATTACAATTTTTGTAAACATTGAGTATGGAATAAAAGCTGAACTAACTACTAACTTAAATCACAGCTTTGGTCACCGCCTATTTTAAGGTCTCTTTAAATTAATGTCAGCGCCGTTCTGTACCAATGAGCATAAACGTAAAAGTAAAACGTATTTAGATAAAAAAGAAGTCTTCTTATCAAAAGCTGTAAATTAAAAAAAAAGCAGTATATATAGATAAATTTTTTCACAATATGTCAAGTTATCAACTTTACAGGGCAAAAGCCTTCACAATTATGGAGAATGTATATGTTTCTTCCAAAATAATGTAATACAATGAAACTAATTTCCATAACATTCTAACCTCTAGTCTATTTTTCGAAACCAGTTGACAAACCAACTCATACACGTTTCTTCTAAAAGAAGAACGTACCCGTCATCCCTTGCCTTAAGAAGATTCTCATTGTTAGAAAACGTTCTCCTTCTCAGCATGTACTTCACATGAGAAATCAGTACAAAATGACTGTAATTTGCATGTTCCACCATCTTTAACAGGCTTCTTACTGAACTCTCGGAACAGACGTTGTTAGTGTATTATTTTGCGATGACTGAATTTTTTTACTTTTTAACACCATGTGCTCCACAACTCCTCACATGAGGAAGAAGACGACTGCCATTTCCTTTTAACAAAGCTATGTCTTCATCTTCCAAGAGCCTGACGTCTTCTGTGCTTTAATAGGCACGTCCTAGTAGTAAAGTCAGGTTTCGTTACCGGTGAAAATGCTATTGACAGAACGAAAACTTCCACTTTTAAACTTTTCGAGCATTTTACTGCGACATAAAACACATCGCGCTGATTAAAGCCTGGAGTATTGAAACTAAACGAACATTCCTCACTTGAAGATATTCATGCAGAATGGTACAAAGTGCATAAACGCCCAGTCATTTTTATCGTTTCTTCCCGATAACAGAAAAGATGGGGCGTCCTCACCTCAGAACATCTTTCACCAAAATTTTCTCTCTTAAACTCCTCATACTATCTGAATATGTTCGTATACTGGTCAATAATTCACAATGAAAGTGATGGCATAAAATTACCTGATCTAACTTTTAACCAAGTTGACATAACTATTAGACAACCTGCTACGCATTGGAAGCAACTAACACAACGTGACTGAGTCCACCATAGTACAGGTTTCACAGGTCCCAACCTACACTTAACTTGCCACAGCAACAATTGGTTTTGCAATATAGCAAAACTAATGTAGTACCCCTTGTATAGTTAGCACACTAATCGCAATAATGTTAACAAATCAATGGCGTTCTACAAAAAATTACGTCTTAAAAAAGCAGACGTTACTCACAAATTATACAATGATAGCATTTTAAGTATAGGTTTGTAATAAGTGTTTGGAACAATAATAACAGGCGACACTCTTCTAAGATGTGACCAACTTTCCGCCAGACAGACAGTTATTTAACGGTTATTTAACGAGTTATTAACAAGACCTATCACTATACATTTTCTTCAATTAATTCAAGCAAGCATGCGATAAAGTTATAAGAACATGGTCTAATTAGACATCGATCGAAAAATATTAATATTAATGCGTATTATTCTAGAAAATGACAAACCCAAAGCAACTGTAGAACTATATCTGTCAATAGAATAGACAATGCGACATTGTTAACGAGGCCACAGGAAGAACTGAAAATATTTAATAATTTTAAACGCAAAAAGGGTGAATTTTAGTTGCAAATAATGAAAGGTAAAATCAAGTAGATAATTATAGGAGGATAATAATACCTGGAAGAACGTAACTTCAAAGTAAAATGTGATAATAAAAGCAGCTATTGTTCTGAAGACGTAGGGCAGTTTGAATAACCAGGGCAACGATTACTAGCTACACAGCATGTCCTTAGTGTAAGTATTTTGGAAATAGTAATCTGCACTGAAACATGCTATGGATGTGGGAAATCGGACGTCGAACAAATAAGAAAATATGAGAAACTGGAACAGAACAATTACTATGCAAAAGATTAAAGCCCAAGAAGCTATATGATTGGAAAGTATAAGAAGGATGGAGCCATAAAGAAAAAGTGATATAAGCTAGACGAGGAAAAGGAGGAGATGTTACAAATGGGTCTGAGGTAGACTAGAATTGAGAGATGACAACACGAAGTAGAAGACGAGAATGAAAGAAGGGATAATAGTCAAAGCCAGGAAGATGATAGCCTATAAGATAATCTACATATCTATATAAGATATTTCTATATTCTACAACAGCAAATAGAAAGACAACTTATCAGTTTGAGTTCTCCTGTATCTGTTTCCCTTCTTGCACACATTTAAATTCTTATTCCCAAACACTGTATGTAGACAGAATGCTTCGTACAAAACAATAGACAAAACTAGTTCGTCATTAAATTCATTAAGGTATTCTTATATTAAAGTAATCGAAATTGCATATACACGAAAATATTAAACATGCTTGCAACGAGCTTATATAGTATATATATTGTACATATCAATAAATTATATTATGTATACAAAAACAATTCTTCCAATTAGAAAGGAAGAGAATTTTATTTATACGGAAGCCTTTTTTATTTAAAGAAATCATATACTCAACGAAATGAAAAGTGTTAGTTCATTTAACACATCCTTCAGATATAGAAGTACTTTCACGCAATAAAAAATCTAAAATTGATATATATATATATATATATATATATATATATATATATATATATATATATATATATATGTATATATTACAATTAGTTTCTCTTTAAATATGAAAATTTAGGCACAATAAACAAAATCGTTAAATTTCAATTATTGGATATAAATGTATATATACATACATATTAAAGGTCAAATGTGTCATCCTTGTTAGTAACGAAATCTTCATATAACAAAATTATTTTACATTTCACATGCATTAAAACGCAAAACTTTCTTGTAGGCAAGATTGAAAACAGATTGTCGACGACTTCCATAAAAACTTAATTAAATAATTCCAAAAAAATTCACTACTTGTTCCGTTTTAATTATTGTTAGATGAAGCTAATTACTAATACCATACATATGTACCATATGGTATTATCGACATGAAAGAGTATTATAAATTAGCATTATCTTCGACTGACTGTAAGATTTAGCAATAAAATTTAGAGAAGAAAAAATTAAGAAATATAACAATAACTTACAGAATATAATCAACACAAACGGTGTTATAAACAAAATAATAGAACCGAGGTTCGTTAATACGTAAATAAATAAGATTTTATTTAAATAAATTTAAAGAAAACGTTGAACCTAAGGCTTTAATAAGAATTAAAGCTTATAAACGTAAGAAATTATAAAAATAACAAAATGCAGTTACTTAAAACAACAGCAGAAGTACATACATATGAAAATTGACCGAATAAGTTAAATGAGACACTATTAAAAAATATATCAAATGATCCCTACGTACAGATACATGATTAATCATATATTCTTTTGGAAGAACTGTGAAAATATTTGATATGTGAGAATTCGGTGAGGTGAAGAATGACCCTTATTATCAAAGTTGTACCAACCAATGAGAATACTAAAAGCATGCGTTTAAGTTCAAGAAATAATACGCAACACAATTTATTCGGTTGTAACAGCTTTAAAAATAATATAACTACGGGAATGGGAGCAGAAACATTTAAAAGCGATGTGTCACACAAAGCAGTTCAGGCGATTTTACAGACAGAATGCTCAGAAGAAAATTTAATCTAAGATGAAAAAAAAGGAGTAAGAATATAGAAATTCTGATAGTAGAAACCGAAGAAGAATGATTAACAGATAGGAATAGATGAGAAATGAGAAAATGCGTTCTTAGCGAACAATCAGAGTCCAATTAACTTGTTATTAAAATTATATATGTATACAATAATTAATAAATTTTATCAAAGTTTGATCCGGATGTATTATCTACAATAATGGCTTAAAATTATATTGTCAAGTAAGCAAAAGTTATTCCTTACTAATAAGTTTCATTTATAATAAACTGACACCGCGATTGTTAAAACAAGGTGTTTGAAAAAGATCGGAAATTTTATCCACGGACGGACGCAATCTATAAAACCAGTGAAAGAACTAACGATGCAGTACTAAATGATTATCAATCATTGGATATTTTCATGAACATTTATGGATGCTGTGATTACTAACAGTCACGGTCAAGAATGTCAAAGACCGAAAATTCTTTTGCAACTGTAAAACAGAAACTGGTTAAAGTATTCCGCAAAGGACGAAAATAGTATCATGGGCTAAAAAATTAATGGGTACTGTTATGCTTAAGATACGCGAGGTGTAGTGTTTTGTTGGTTATCTGGAGAAAGACGAAACCATCACAAAAGAGTATTATGAAGCACTGCTTCTAAAGTTGAAAAGATACTACTGAACAAGTTGAATACTTAAATTAAAAGCAAACGATATTCGACAAAGAAAAAAAATTCTATTTCATCACGACAGAGCAATCTCATTAATCACGAATCACATAAAATGTTTTGTCTACGTTACAAAGTGCTCCAACCGCGTATTATTCAACAAACTCAGTTCTTATTGACGTCTTCTTGTTTACCAATGATGACAGGTTGGAAGATTTCGCTCAAATGATAGGATATCTAATATCTAAAACTCCTTATTTTATTCTTTAAATTTCGTGCAAGCCATAGATTTATTACATGAATTCTTTAACAATCTCGTCAAAGACTTTTGCCATGCACTCCTACTTATCAAAAGAAATTAAAAAAATCCTAATGAACATGTTTGTCCATAAATTTATGTTTTCGGAGATAGATATCTTTTATTCAATAAATAGCGCACCTGAACTACTATCATGTTTTCCATGAAAAAACAAAACAAATTTACATCACTGTTATTTAATTGTGATAAGTGCCATTGATCCAACCACTAGATACGTAATTGGTAAATCTTTGTATTACATTAATTTTCTTTTTATCTTTTGATTTTCTACGTTGACTTTAGCGTTTCTTTCCTACCTTCGGCTTTATTGTAATTACTTAATGGACTAGATTCGTGACTTTATGATCAGGTTTCTATCTAATAAAGAAGACGGAGCTAAATCTACTTGAATGCAGCCATTTTGTTATATATATATATAGTTAGATAGATTGGTTAAATTTAATTTTGAGAAGGGTATTTTGTCAACGTGTTATGATGATGAACACTAACTTATTAGGAGTTACATAAAAAAGGTATAGTTCATATTTTCCATTTTCATTTCTTATGTAATTTATTACTTATAACAGGTATGGGCAACCTTTGACATATTGCGGGACAAACTTTAATGTGCAAATACGTTCGCGGTCCGCGTTTGAAAGTAGTGCATTTTAAACTAGTGTTCATAATTTTTAGCGATAGATATCAGGCATGAAATAATACCACAATATCTCGCGGGCCGGGTCAAATCTTACAGCGGGCCGGTGTTTGCCCACATAGCAACTATCGAAAAATTTTGTTATAAAAAATATATAATGTAATAAATATATAAAGTTCACACTATAAACTTTTACCTAAACAGAAACGTATTTCATTTAGATAGTATCTAATTTATTAAGATATTAAGAATGGTTATATGCGAAGAAGTGTACGGTTGTCTATGGTTGTATATCAATATTAGTTTTAGAAGGTTCATATGTTATGGTGAAACATTTTGACATATTTATTAAATATTTAAAATTATTAAAACAGCTCTAAAACTATAATGATACTAAACATAATTAATATAAACAATGGAAATTCATTTAGCAAATCCACGCCCAAACTTTCAGAACTAATAAATAAAAATATAATGAATACAATAGTAGGAAATCGTCTTAGTAAAAGTTGTCAGGAAGCATACAAACATATTATATGGGAAAACATTTCGCTATGTTAATACTGGGAAAGTTACTAACTTTTAAAATATCTAACCAGTGTAGTGGAGGAAATGTTCATTTTTTTAAACAATCAAATCATTAATACAATTATAATTCAAACCCGAATCGATCAAATTTTAATTAAAACAAGAAACGGAAATTCTCTTCCTTATATTTCTTTCAATCTAATTGGCATACGTCAAAGAGGAATCATTCAGTTTTTAACAGACAAAAATATTGCACGCCCTGGTCAGTATTAATCTTAAGAAATAGTTCAAAATGTTTCTTTGTCAAGGGCATAGGTGTTTGAACAATATAAGGAGTATCGGCAAGTATAAATGTGAAATATCAATCACATCTAAGACGGTTTTCAACTTCCAAGAATAAATCTGGGATTCAAAAAGTTAATAATTATCGTAATCGTCGAGTTAATGTTAAAGTGGTAACCAAATCTTTTGGATCAGTATAAAAAGCGTTAATAAATTATAATTTAAACTTCAAGTATACGTAATAATCAAACGAAGAAATGATTATACATAAATTATGCATGAAGCAATTGTCAATTTGTTTTAATAGTTGAGTAATCTATATCCATTTTAGTTTGACAAATATGAGTGAAATAAAGGTAGATTTAAGCATTATTATTAAATTTCGTACAAATAAACGTATAAAACCATCGAAAATTTGTGAGACTTGCAAAAATAGTCTAGCGACGAACCGTTTTCAAACACAAAAGCCAAAAGTTTAAGATAACAGATAATGAGTGAAGAACGAAACGTATTCTTAGCGTCTGCGATCATCAACTACAAAACAAATCGCTAATATATTATTGCACTTATTCAAAATGATTTTATAATTCTAGTGTAAAACGTTACTTATTACTACAATAAATGTTATTGTTGGCAGTGCAGAGAGCATTATCAAAAATTGACTTAACTATCGAAAAGTATGTGTATGTTACATTCTAAGACTGGGAACGGACCAACAAAAACAGAGTTGTTTGAATATTACTCACATAGCATTAATTAATAATAATTATGAAGAAATCGTGAAGGTTTTTAGTGTCTACATAGACTATTGATGAACTTGGGTACGGCTGATCTTTGAAACAGTAACGACATCCGTGTTTTCAAAACGTCCATTATTTCAGCAGGGAAAACTATGACCTTGTTCTTTTGGAATATGAGACGGTTCTATTTCTCAAAATAATGCAAGGCATTACTCAGACTTTCTAAAAAGCTTAGTTAATTAAACTGCCATACGGGACAAATAGTAAAATAGCCAGAACTCTTATTATTTTTAATAGGGACTCTCGTTCTCATATCGCTGGTAGTATGACGGCTGAAGGTCAAAAATCGAAATGGACTGTTCTTCTTCATCCGTCCTATTACCCGGTCTCTGCTTCCATAGAATTCTATGGGTTTACACTAGTAAAAGGATTTTCAGAGAGAAAAGTTCCACTCTAATGGAAAAGTCGAAGTCGTTCAAAAATGGAAGCGTTTGCAGACAACAGTTTTGTTTCTTTTTTGTTTTTTTTCTAAAGGAATATGCACATTTCCTAAACGATGGCGGTAATATATTCAAAAGAAGGGAATAGCATTTGAAAAATGATATGTAATTTTATTTTAATTTTTAATTTATGTATAATTATTGAATTATATATATTTTAAGCTTGAGCGATCCTCGTATTTTTTATACGGAATCTACGATTATAAAAAACTTCACTATACAAAAGTATACAGTCGTTTTCTTTCGCTCAATAAAAGTATGTACAATGGAAGCACATGCAAAACACGATTTCCGAAAAGACCATGTCTACTGATGGTAGTTTTTTTGGAATGTAAAAATGTCGAAAAAAAACTGTTTCTCTGAACACCTTCGTTCTCCTTGACAATCCACAAAAAACTATGGCTCATAATAGGTCTCCTTATTATTTTAATAATGGAAATATCCTTAACAAGGCTTTTTTTTTTAAGTAACTGCGATTAATTATATTATAAATAGCAGTTTCTTTGAAACTATCCTGCCAAATTGGGAATTTGGTAAAAATGAATTAATCAGATTAATTTTATTTAGGTAGCTAGAAAAACATACAGTAAAAGAAAATATATACGTAGATTTTCTATTATTAAAAGTTAAGTTCAGTCAATTATCTCATTACTTTATTTACCTGTTTAAAATAGTTCACAAAGGATATTATTTGATAAAGAATTAACATTAGTGTATGATCAATTAATATGGGTTACATTTGTGGAAAGATTTCAATTAATTGTATTAAATTTCATTTGAATTTAATTCACATGTTACAATAATTTTACAAACTAATATGACATACGTAAATGGACAGAGAAGAATTTGATTTTCGATCTGAATTCACATGTGAATTATCACACATACAAACAGAAACAGACTCTCATTGTTTTCTCTTAATATACATAAAGTCTTGAAGTATATCAATATAAATATATAGCCTTGTAGACAATCATTCTTATTAACAAAGGGAAATATAATACAAGAATACAAGTAAGTATTATATTAAAGTTTATTTATTTCAACTTAAAGAAAGCAATTTAAATACAATATTTCGTTTGTATAAGATTTTGCACAATTTTATATTAGTTGATTATTTAATTACTTTAACATCCATTTTGATTATAGGTGATTATAGGTGTATATACATATACATATATATATATATATATATATATATATATATATATACATACCTATATAATATATACACCTATAATTATTAAGAATATTTACATTATTAAAATAATAAGGAGACTTATTATGAGCCATAGGTTTTCGTGGATTGTCAAGAAGAATGAAGGCGTTGGAAAGTTCAGAGATACAGTTTTTTCGACGTTATGTAACATATGAATTGATAAGTAACTAACACCGAAAACAATTAAAAGTTTCGTATTTGCTAACTATTTGACAATACCAGCTCAGAAGCTTGTTTTTAATACGACTGAAGAGCTATCGACGAGGTCATTTAATACAATGAATTTATTCCTTAAAAGACATCATGTTCAATCAAACTATCCCAGAAGTCAGTTGTGTATGTTCAATGTGAAGAATAGTAAAACCTCAATAAGCCTCCAGTTTTCATTCTAAAAGCATTGACCTACAATATTGTACTATGGCAAAATGTACATATGTGATCTTAGATTGCATCCTTCTTCCTAAAAAATAGGTACCAAACAGAAGTTTTTATGAGAGAATATTCAGCATAAAATAAATCTAAACGAACAAAAATGAATTTAAAACCGATTTGGCAAAGATAAAATCTATTTTCTAGCTAATATTATGCTCCGAACTATAGTTTGGAAATTACGATTAATAAAGTATATTTACTCTTTATACAAATATAAAATTTCACCGTCGTATTAAGCATTATTTCGACAGCATCGGTATCTGAAATCAATCTTTTAACAGATTGCACATCTAAGGAATTAAAGGAAAGAGAAAACAGCTTAATATTCAGTACCACAACACGGAAGAGAAACTAATTATGACTAAATTATAAGTATAATTTTGTTAAATTTGGGCTATAAATTCTACATAGTCATGTATTAACATGGTATATACGAAATAAAGGATTGAGGCATGTTTAACTGTTTCTTCATTAAAAAATTATGTTCCGTTCAAGGACGTCGAAATGTTTAAAGATGTGAAAATCTGTTGAAGATAATACTATTGAATACGATAGACTTTGTAGAATTTATACCTTAAATAGTTAAATTTCAAAACATCTTCTTGGAATGGGTAGTATTATCATATAATACGAGGGTGGTCCCATAAGTACCCGACCTGACCTAGAGATGGCGGTAGCTGTTTGAAAAATATCACTGTATTAGAAAGTACATAATCTACAAAGTATATGTTTCAAGTTTGAAGACGCCACCTTGTTTAGTATTTGTTTGGCAGCCATCAATAGTGAACGTTTTCAGTGAATTTGTAAAAATGGAGAAAATTGATCATCGTTACGTGATACAAAATTTGTACCTGAAAGGCCTCAGCCCAACCGATATAAAAGCTGAACTGAATTCTACTCTGGGTGGGTCTGCTCCTTCGGTTACAATAGTGAAATATTGGGTAGCACAGTTTAAATGAGCCCGTACGAGCTGCCAAGACGGGTACCGCAGTAGTCGACCAGATGAGGTGACGACTTCAGAAATGGTGAAGAAAATCCACAAAGCGGTACTGGATGATCGTCGACTGGAAGTGCGCGAGCATAGTAGGCATTTCAAAAAGTGCAGTACATCGCAAATTATTTGAAAATGTGGACATGAGAAAGCTGTGTGCAAGACGGGTGCCGCGATTGCTCACACTCGAGTGAAAACAGTGTCATGAAGATATTTCAATTGAGTGTTTAGCGAAGTTTCACATCAACAAAGCAGAATTTTTACGCTGTTTCATAACAATAGATGAAACATGGGTCCATCTCTTTACACCCGAGATAAAAGAACAATCAAAACAATGGACTCAAAAGGGAGCACCAGCTCCAAAGAAGCCGAAGACCGTTTCATCTGCATGCAAGGTCATGGCATCGGTTTTTTGGGATGCGCATGGAATAACTTTCATTGATTATCTTGAAAAAGGAAACATTATCGACGGCGAGTATTATACGAACTTATTGCAACATTTGAGCGAATAAATCAACCTAAAACGGCTGCATTTGGCTAAAAAGAAAGTGTTGTTCCATCAAGACAATGCATCAGCTCACAAATCCGTTATTGCAATGGTCCAAATTAATGAATTAAAGTTTGAATTGCTACCTCGTGCACGCTATTCGCCAGATTTAGCCTCCTCGGATTATTTTCTGCTCCCAAACTTGAAAAAAATAGCTCAGTGATAAAAGATTTTCCAACGATGAAGATGTGATGTGGGCAGTTAATGGCTATTTTGAGGAGCAAGACAGTTCTTATTGTTTATATATTTGTTGGGTCGGGAACTTCTGCGACCACCCTTGTATAGTAGGTGTTTGCCTGTTGTACGTTAGAAGCTGTATGATGTACTTTAAGTTTTTTGTGCGCGAATGCTTCCAGTGAGTATTATCAGAATTTTCTGTTGCGAAAGTGGAAGCATTTACCTTATAACTATTTTTCAACGCACGTCAGTAATCGGTCTAAAAAATGTTGGTTGCTGTACCTATTAAGGCACAGTTAATATTTAACCTATCTCCAAATATTACGAAAATTCGACAGAAATTTTTTTCCATTAAAATCTTCAAAACTTCGTTCATAATAGCCCTATTACGTGTGTAGTGAAATACAAGGTAAATAATACAACAATTATATTTAAATAATGAAAATGCAAATAAATACAGAATTCAAGAAAGTTAGATCATTTCATGAAATTCTTTAAAATTTTTCGCTCGTAAAGATTTCACTCATAATTTTCTCGGTACTTAGAATATTAGTCCACGAGGTAGACGAAATATGTGGAACAGTTCGAGGTACTTGCAAATTAATTTCTGACGCAAATTCGATGTAATATTATTGCGTAAACGATTACGTGAAAATGTAGGTCATGAACATTGAACTGGTCCGCATAATTACAGTTTCAAGGAGAATATATGCTCCCAATCCAAGTACTTCAAATCTTCGCAGATCTACTCAAGCTCCATTTAATTAAATGATTTGTGATTATACTAATCATATACCTTAGAAGCAAAGAATATATATTTATTGAACGTACGCGTAATGACTCTTCAAAGCTGATACCTTAATACTCTTATCTATATACTAATCAAATAGGTTAATAATAGTACTTATGCTCTCGTAATTGTTGAGCTTTAAGCAAAAATTATATAATATAGTACTTAGCAGCATTCACCGCTTACATATTTTCATAATATTGCATTATAATATTTCGAATTCGTAAATTATTTACTGCTGAATATAAGCCATTTTATACCACCTGTTTATGACTAGTACTTATTAGCCAAAGTTATAACTAATAATTAAATTAAAGGTATAGAATCTAAGTCAATGACGTAGGACATACAAGAAACACAATGGAAGTGGACAAGAAATTTATTAGAAACTACGTAATCCCCTATTCAAAACAGGTTCAAAATATTTTAATATATTTAAAAAGAGACGATGATTTATACATAGGCTGCAAGATTAGATACAGATACATACATATGCATATGAGTATATAGTAAAAAGCTTAGATGCGATGGAACTTGTGTATGGTCTCGCGCGACTTGGCGAAATACCACTCCTTTACGATTAAGGAGCTGCATACGTTTTTGCATAATGAATTCGTTTGAACTGTTCAATTGCCAACAGTAAGCACTTGAGTTAATAGTTTCGTTCTTTGGTCAGAGCTCGAACAAAACGATACCTTTAAAATCCTACCACATCACAAGAACATAACGTTCTTCTAATAAATGTCTTCTTGTCTGTCGGGACAAGACCGTTTTCGCACCACATTGTTGAAAACAGTCCATTTGTCATAACCAGTTATCAGTGGCTTCAAGAAACGATCCTTTCCTCAAGATTCAGAAGCATAGTTGATTATACGCATCATCAAACTTCGAGTTCATGGAGAACCCTAATAGCGAACTTGTTGACGTATCCTAGCTTTTTCGAGTGGTTGTGAACGCTCTACAAATTCTCGTGTCATGTACCATGAGTTTGACTCTGTCAACACCTTTATTTTATTGTCATCAACCTCAGTGGGCCTCCTAATCAAGAAGCTCTATTATGATTAGATTCACCAGCATGGAATTTCTTGAACCATCATTGAGATTGACGGTCTTGTAAAGTACTATCACCTTAAACTTATATCCTAACCTTATTTAAAATTTCAAACATTCGACTACGCAATTTTTTCCGAAATGAAGAGCTGACAACTATAAAATGCCATAACATAAAGATGAATGCGAATGATTTCCAAAAATGTGTTATAACTTTCTAAACACTATAACACATACTGAATAGAATAAATGAAATTGTAATATTTATTATGGGCTTATTGAACGGAAGGATAATAAATTTTATGTAGAAAATGGGCCAAATACGTGTTTTACAAATTTTTGCTAATTATAAATCTGTCGATCTAGTTATTTAATAGTTGTTTTCTCCTTAACTAAAAATTTCAAAAACAAAATTTGAAATTAAGTTACTGCTGTAGTAAATATCTTCTTCTGCTGATTATAATGGGTATATCTTTAGGCTGCCTGAGAACTATCGATATCGATAACTGTGATTTGACAGCTGATAATGTCATATCGTGTTGACATTTCTGTTCAGTAAGGTTTGGCAAATCATCATGAATCGTTTAACGCCAGAACAAAGCTTCTAAATTGTGGAAATTTATTTTGAAAAAATAAATCTGTTCGCGAAGTTCATAGAGCACTTCGTCCATTTTACGGTCAATATAATCGGCCTAGTGAGCAAGTAATTCGTGATTCGTATTGATCGTTTTCGCACTAATTTTACTTTTCTCGATACAAAACCATCAACAAGACGAAGAAATGTGAGTACCGAAGAGAATATTGCTGCTGTAGCGCGAAGTATTGGAGAAGACGCAGAAATGTCGATTCGTCGTCGTTCTCAACTTGTTGTATCCTTCGAACACGTGGAAAATTTTACGTAAGGATCTTGGCTTACGTGCCTATAAAATACAGCTCGTGCAAGAATTAAAGCCAAACGACCATCGTTCGCGTCGCATTTTTGCTGATTGGGCTCATTTGAAACTGGCCGAAGATGAACATGTTTATCAAAGAATTGGGTTTAGTGGTGAAGCTCATTTCTGGTTAAATGTAATGCTACGTCAGTAAACGAAATTTCCGTATTTGGAGCGAAGACAATCCTCAAGCCGTTAACGAATCACTATTACATCCATTAAAATTGACTGTTTGGTGCGGTTTACACCCTGGCGTTTTCATCGGTCCCTAATTCTTTAGAAATGAGGAGGGAGCTGCCGTTACGGTGAATGGCGAGCGCTATCGAGTCGAGTTGACTGAATTTTTGTTTCTAAAAATTACTCAGCTAAACATCGACGACGTTTGGTTCCAACAAGACTGCACAACTTGCCATACCGCGCCCTTAACAATGGGTTTATTGTAAAATCAATTTGGTGACAATTTTATTTCCAAAAGTGGTCCTGTTCACTGGCCCCCTCGTTCGTGCGATTAACGCCTCTGGATTACTTTTTATGGGGCTATGTTAAGTCATTGGTTTATGCCGACAAACCAGCAACTCTTGAAGCATTGGAAGCCAATATGCGAGCCACCATTGACGCCATACGGACAGGTTTATTGGAAAAAGTAGTCAAGAAATGGACTAATCGAATGGACCATGTAACTCGTAGCCACGGCGGACATATGCCGGAAATCATATTTAATAAATAAATGCCATGAAATTATCTACCAGATTATAATAAAAAAAAATTTCATTCCAACAATATTTCTGTCTTGTATTATCATTTTAAGTTCTCAAGCTCTTAAAGAAACGATATAAGCAACAATTTATTTTTTCAAGTTTTAATTTTACGGTATTATATTTGACGTCCATTAGAGATATGCACATATGTAGATTAATTACTTGCAGACAAACCAGATTTAAATCGAACAAAAGATACGTATTGAAATACAGTTTAGTGCAAGTAGGTCATTATAATAAGGAATTACAAAATAATTGTATAATAAACGCGTTATTTAATTCAGTGCTGTAATATTTTTCGAACTAAAGTGGAATAGTGGCACAATAAAGAGACCAAAAAATTAAGGTAAATAAACTCTGAATGTCAAAGGGAAACATCGAATTCCATGACGAGTAAATCGAAAATGCTTATTTTAACTTACGACGAATTTTCTGTAAACAAACATGCTTTCATAAAATACCCTTGCCTTAAATAAATATCCAGCTAGATTACACTATAATTGGAATCTTTAGAAATCATTAATACTGGCCAAAACATTAACTGTAGATCATACATTTTATATTTTTTAATACACTTTACGACTTCTATTTATGAAAGTGATTTATGTATTATCTGTTATAGCAATAATCTTCAAGAATACTTTTTTGTCAGTACATCCACCTTACCTCACAAACAATAACATACTCTTTGTCATATTCTCCAGTTTATGGATAACAAACTACAAATTTATGTATATACATATACCTAGATGTACAGACATTCTTACAATAGGGCGTTTATTGAAGTTAATTGTATCATATTTAATGAAGGACATCGATTCAAGAACTCTATTTATGTTACATATTGGTTATCGGCTTCCTAAGAATTACTAGTAGTTTCATATAACCACTAAATTCCTTTATCAAGATTACAATCTCGAAGTCTATTGAGATCATAAGCACTTGCAAGCAATCAAATCCAGAACCCGAGACAAGAGTAAGATCATTAAAAGAAATTGCCTATAAGATGGCATAAGTACGTTTGATGTCTTTTAAGTTTTGCATAGTGGGACATAGAAGGCGCTACTAATCAAATATCGAGAGTAAAAATTAACCCCCATCTTTAGTTAACCTAAATCCAAAGTTTTAGTGCGACACGTGTCGTGTTGTAGCTACAACGAACTGTCGAAGTTGACAATTTGTTGAAAAATGGAATTTTGGAATGGAATAATTTTTTATAATTTTCGAAGACAATTATCAACAAGAATGAATGATCTTTTATGCATACCGGGTGTATCGGAAAGTCATTGCCGGTTTTGCTAACAGATGTCGGTCCTAGGCTTAGGTATGCAATGTTATGATTTGGCATATATGTCATTTTATTCTACTGGCATCAAGCCTCAAAGCCATACATGTTACATTTTGCGAAAGTAACACTGTCATAGATTTATATCTCTTTGAAAATATTGAGTCCTGTGCCTGAAAAAGTTCATTTGCGGCATGCATTACTTTTCTTATTTAATCAAAAGAATTAGGTAGAAACTTACGGTGAGCATGCTTCAACCATAGAGACATGTGAGGCGTGGTTTCGACAATTCAAAGGTACTGATTTTGATATGCAAAACAAAGAACGTTCTGGTAGACCGAAAAAGTTTGAACATGCGAAACTGCAGGAGTAATTGAATGAAGATCAAATCTAAACTCAAAAACAACTGGAAAATCGAAAAACCGTCTGTGAAATGCTGCTTCAAAGGTATGATCGGAAGTCATTTCTACATCGAGTAGTGACGGGTAATGGAGAATGGATTTATTTCTAAAACCCTAAACGCAAAAAATCATGGTTATCACCTGGAGAAGCCAGTCCATCGACTCCGAGGGCAACTCGTTTTGGTCGTAAGACAATGCTTTGTGTTTAATGGATCCATAGTGTCATGGTGTATTACGAATTGTTGAAACCTGGTGAAACAATTAATACTGATCGTTACCGACCACATATTATCGATTTTAACCATGCATTGATAGAAAAACGTCCGGAATGGGCTCGAAGACACGGTGATTTTACAGCACGATAACGCGCTGTCTCACGCAACAAATCCGGTTAAGGAAGCGTTGAAAGCACTTGGATGAGATATAATATCGCACCCTCCGTACTCTCTAGACCTTGCCCCGTCCGACTATCACCCTTTCGCTTCAATGGAACACAAGCTTGCAGAGCAGCACTTCGCCAATTTCGAAGAAGTTAGAAAATGACTCGATGAATGGTTTTGCTCAAAGGACAAAGAGTTTTTTGAGATAACATGCATAAATTGCCCGAAGGATGGGCAAGATATGTAGAATCAAATGTCAAATGTAGTTTTTGTACGAAAAAACTAATAACGACTTTCCGGTACACCTGGTAAATACAGATAATTACATATTTAAAATTACTTAATGCTGTTAACTACTTGCTCATAGATAATGGCATCCAGAATTTTCACAATATTGGGTAAAATTGTTATTGGCCTGTGACCATACACATCATGGTAAACACTGGCAATTCTATAGGTACCGGGGAAAATGGATATTCTTTAAGGCAAATTAAACACCTTACATAATTCTTCTGCAAAGAACCAGGCACTATCCCTTAAAATGAAACTATATATTGAAGTTCTTCATCAGTCTTCACACATACTAGTTCTTTTTTAAGCAAATACTCAGTTAAGAATTTCACATATTATACGAATAATATAATTATTACAGCTGCATTTAAAATTCTATAACCAAAAGAAGCAAAAAGTTTAGATCACAATATGTTAAAAACGCGTTAAATAAACATATATTTTCAGCTAAGCTAAATTAAAATATTAGCGTATGTCGTAAACACTTAATATATTAACTCCAACAAATTTTTGTCAGGAAAACTAGTATCAAATGTTTTACAAGTTATATGTACATATATACTTTTCCTACCGGTTTCAAAAAAAATTAATTTGCAAACAAAACATATTTCCGTTGTTAAGGAAAGAATGAAATAATGTAAAAGAAAACAAAATATCGACTCGCTCCAACTATTGAAAAAGTGCGTAGATTATTATCTCTTACAGTAATTTAGCGGTTAAGGTTAAACAAACCAGCTTCGTATATAGTATTAATGTTGAAATTTCTCGAGAACGAATTACCTTTGCTTGTTATTCTTTTCCAACATGATAATTATAATAATAATGTTCTTTCTTATCCAACAGATGTATGTATCCAATTAAAAGGTAATAATTAATCAATAAATAGCAGTATATATATATATATATATATATATATATATATATACTTATTTACATATGTATACAAAAAATAAACGAAAAAAATAAAATCTACACACATTATTTTCATAAAGACGAACCTACTGCATTAATTTAAGGGATCTAAGTTAATATTATTTGCATTCCTTTACTAATACATTCGTTTTAGCATTTTAGCGTGAGAAATTGAGGAGTTAGTTGACAAGCTAGTGCCATAATTTGGTACCAGGAAATTGGTATCTCCGAGTAAAAATGAAAAATCAATTATAGTTGTTAAAAGCCCTTTTAAGAAGTTAGTTCTAAGGATGTTTCCTCAATCAGCCAGCGACTGCATGCCATGCTTACTCAAAAAATTATCGCAGTCTACACCATGAGGCGAATATGCTTTGAAAGTTAAATGCTTCAAAAATCTCCTCTGAGCTTTCTTCTAATCAAACAATTCGTAAATATATATATGGGATGTCATACATGTAATGTTAATTTTGTTGTAAGCGATTCTGGTTCTTGATGAACGCGTAAATATTTTATCTTTACGCTATTTAAATAAAAGGTGTGTTTATACATACATACATATATGTGCATCCCCTTCGTAATCTGATTCGTCTTGAGCTTTATTACTTATAAAGGAAGTAGCATCTCTATGTAACTGTAAAATCATGTGTTTAATCTAGTTGCTAGCCGGTGCGTTGTTTTAAAATACGATAAATTATTACACCACCCAAGTCCAGGCATTTTTTTATTAGTATTTCTATTACTATTATTTAAGGCGCGATATATATATATATATATATATATATATATATATAGAGAGAGAGAGAGAGAGAGAGTCAGTAACAACCTGTAGTATAACCGGGGTTTATTTTTTGAAGCGTACATAAGACTTCATTCATCGAAACTGATGAGACGTTCAGGAGTGGGCATTGCGAGGTGTTCGACGATGAACTATAAGGTATTGCAGAAGTAGGCAAAGAAGCTGGTAGAAAACATGCTTGCAAAAGGCTCAACAATGTCTGGTGGTTCAGTAAGCGTAAGGGTTCCTTAAATTTAAGTATCCGCGCATTCTTGATTTACCTCTTTTGTCTAACATGTTACTAATATTTTGATGGATCCTTTATTAAATTTTCCTGAATAGTAAATATGTACATACTTATCATAAGCAATTCGAGCTTCATTTTTTATCAACGTTCGTAACCTTACGAAGGTAGTCAAGATGTACACCATAACAGCGCGTACGCCTCCTCTACGATGGTAATCTCTTAGTTTCGTTAGTTTAATTAGTCTAGTAGTAACATACGCGAAGAAGTAGACATCCTTGATAGGCATTTTTCAAGAACAGAGCATATCTCACTGTAAAAATTAGAAACGTGTACATTTACATTAGTAATATTTTCCAAAGATCGCCATCGAATATGATTTAAAAAATGTATAGACTTGAAAACTTTGTAACACTTAATCATTATATAATGTGATATTAGTAGAGATGTCTATACACAATCTACCTACTTTCGTAATTTATTTCTGTTTTGGAATAATTTTCTACTCATTTGTATTCTTGTAGCGAAATGCATGTATATATTATAAACACGTAATATATCATAAACTAGACGGCGCACTAAATTAAAAAATAAATACAGATATTAAAAATTTAAACTTTTATAGAAATAAATATTGTCTCTATATCTGCACTTTATTAATGCACAAGGGATATTTTGGAAACTTTTGGTAATTGCCAGTTGACAGCCTATTCTTTTGATAGTTTGAAGTTGTATTTGTAATTTTGTTTGAGTAATTCAATCATACAACAAAAGTTAGTTGCAGTTTTTGGTGACAATAACCTCTTATTCGCCACAGTTAGTTAGTGGTTTCATAAATTTATACGCACAAGTTGGGACATGAAATGACTCAAAACCTCAACAACACGCACTAACTGTTTGTGCTGAAAACATCATTGCCAAGGGAAAACTAATTGAGATAAATCGAAATATCATCCATAAAGAGATTCGAGAAGAATTAAGCATTGAATAATCTGTAGTAAATATCAGGTGTATATGAAATTCCCGTAAAAATATAAAACAAGCTAGAATAATAATTAAAAAGTAATATAAACAAATATATAATAAAGAAAATAAAGTAAACTTTAAATAATAAATAAAATCGTAGTAAACAATAAGAGAAATTTACTTAAATAGGAAAAACGTGCAAAGAAATACTAAATACTATGCGATCCTAGATACAAGTTTTCAAAAGTACAGTACAAATTGTGTTTAAAGTGGAGTAATTGATATCACAAGAATATGAAATAGAGTTGAAACAGTTAAACATGTAATAAAGCGGACAACGAAGTAGTTACGTTTATTATTGCAGTACGTAGATAAAACTTGGTAATTTTCCTAATTGTAAATCGTTATATTTTGAGATATATTTGGAACAAGTTCAAGTGCGTCAATTTGGTTATGGAAAAGTTAATATAGGAAAGTTATACCGAAAAATATACCACTAAATTATTGAAAAATAACTACAAAACGGCCAAGAAGAGTATAATGATGAATTCCGCTGGTAAAGTAATCTCTTTAAAAAAAAAGATTCCAGTTGTTTCCTATAAAATACGTAAATGGGATTCCAAATAATATTTGCATATTCGAGTTTATATCTTATTAGAGAAAAATATATCGTTTTTAAAGTTGTAGTATTGGTAAATGAACTACAGTTTCAATAATAAACCCCAAAGATGTTAAAATCTCTGTCAATATTGGCTTATACTTAGTGAAAGAAAGGCGTAACATCTCTTCGTTAAACTTAAGAAGCCATATGTGGAATACAGTTAATGTATGAGTAGCGTTCATGTAAGACACTTGTGTATATCTACTACTTCAACAAAACTCATTAAATGTATATGCTTTTTATTAATAAAACAAGAAAACCAGAGAAAGTGAATTTTAATACAGTCCATTCTGTCATTATTACATATACTTTTGTTGTGATCAGAGAAACTAAGTTTATTATTGAACAATACACCAAGGTCTTTGGTAGAAGTATTATGGCTGAGAACAAATTCATTCAGACAGTATTGTATATTAAAAAAATTATTGTCTCCAGTAACTGACAAGATTTTACATTTAGCGATATTTAATTTTGCTTTGCATGAGTTAGAGATAGTCAATAAATCATTTTAAAGGCTGACATGATTGTTTATGATTGATATGCGGCTGAATATTTTTAAGTTCTCGGCGAATAATAATTTGTAATATGATGAAAATTAAGAGTTCCAAGTACGAAACCTACACAATACTGGCTGCGACCAAATAATTAGGTGAAATGTATCCATTGTGGTAGATGTAGTGTAGTTTCCGAGAACAAAATGACAAAAATTGAATTAATTTAGTAGTAAAGTCAAATGAAAGAACTCTGAATTGAAGTATAGAATAGTCTAAGCGATCAAAGACGGACAAAATCGGTAAACACAAAGCACACCTGACCATCTGCATTCACGACTTACCTAACACACATATTGGATAAAAGAAATCAAATTAGATGTTTTATATCTTCTATTGTACTGATGGTATTGAGAGAAAATCTGTAAAGAGGCTTAACGAGTATAATTTCCTATAAAAATTTACGAAAAAAAGATAGCAGAACAGATAAAGTGTCGAATTTGCATGCTTTTTTTGGGAAAGATACAAGCCTCAGGACTCGAAGAGCCAGCGAATATTGAAGCACGCAGGAATATGGTGAAATATATTCGTGTACTTGAAGATAATTTCCAAATATATGAATATTATTCTATACTCTGCCGTATGCACGCTTCTACTTGCTATGGTTTCGTTTTACCTAATCCCGATATTGAATTAATATTACCTTGGTTTGCTAATTCACCAAATCACAATTCTAACTTATAAGAACTAATACTGCGAAAATCTTACAGAACTACATTCTTATGTTCCAACATTTTTTAGATAATGTAAATAGATATCTAAGCTTAATTACACATGCTTGTCAAAATTTACATTACTTCCTACATTCTTTTCTCTTTGGTATGTTATTGTTAACGGTTGTTAGATACAGTCATGTGCACGAAAATTGCAGTCCTAAATTAATACTCATAAATAACATTTACAACGGACAACTCCGATGCAACTATATTGAAATTATTTAAAATCCCTGATTATATATGGTTTCCAGTAAAGTACCGAATATGAAGGGGAGTTACTGAGTTTTCTAGTCATACGCTGTTATTTGCCTATGCATTAAAATAGCAGTACCGTAGCTGGCCACACTAAACGAAGACGTATAAAGTTCTGTCTGCTGCAGAATAATTCAACAATTTTTTAATCATCCATTTCTGCTGTAATATGGGCAGAGAAAAACATTGTTCGTCGGCAAAAAGAACAGTTATACTCGATCTGCTAATAGAAGCAAAAGCTACAAGTTTATAAAAAAACGCTCTTATGTTCTGCAAAAATGATTGCAAAGGCTAAGAACTGCAGAAAAATGAAAGAAAATCGTAGTGGAAAAAGGAAAAGTAGCCATAGAGAAGACAGAAACATCTACAAAGAACACCATTCATAAGTTAAACTGCAATTAAAAGTGAGTTACACCTTTGTGTAAGCACCTCTACTATTAGAAGAAGATTGATTCAAGGAAAGCTTCGCGCAAAACGTAAATACAAAGTAGATTGCTGTTTGCTCATGAACACGTACAATGCGACGCAAGATAGTGACGTAATGTATTGTGGTCCGAATGGTCGAAAATAGTTTTATTTAATTCCGGTACATACCGGCAACACGTACGAAGATTTCAACCCGAGTACACCGAATAGATGGAAAATTCAGAGGCTCAAGCATCATGCTGTGGGGGTGTTCTTCGTGGTATGGCGTAGGCCTTTTACGCAAGATAGAAGGTATAATGAATGCCGATATCTATGTGGTCATATTACAAACTGTGATTCTATCATATGCAGAAGAAGAAATACCACTAAGATGGTTGTATATGCAGGATAACGATCCGAAGCCTTCCTATATTTCTCGTAAAGCGAAAACATAGTTTCAAGATTATGATGTTCGCGTTTTGAGTTGGCCAGTACAATCGCCAGACTTAAACTCCATTGAAAATTTATGGATAGAGTTGAAGAAGACTCTATCTGTAGCTAAGCCGCAAAATATTGACGATCTGTGGAGAATGGCCAAGCCAAATGACAATCAATTTCAGCAGAGACATGTAGGCTATTGGTGAACTCGTTGTCCCACAGGTGTCAAGAGGTGATAAGCCATAAAGGTCAAGCAACAAAATATTAAATGTTTCAATACAATTAACTAAGTAAAAATGACATTTGGTTAGTATTATGACATGACTGCTATTTCAATGCACAACCATTTTATTTGTCCTAAAATATAAACAGTTTTATTTTCTCTTTGGTATTAAGATACCTATTTATTTATTATTACAATTATATAATATGTTGGAATAAAGAGTACAATAAACTTTAATTTTTTTTTATTTAACGATATTTCAGTAAATTTAAAGACCACTGCTATTTTCATGCACATGACTGTATATTAGTAATATTATTATTGGGCATTACAGCAAGTATAAGCAATACACACTCTTTAATAACATAGGAAATTATAAATAAAAACTCTGAATTTAAATTTATTACATAGTAAACAGTTGAAAAAGCTGGAAATAGAAAATGCATAACTTTAAGTAACTCTCCAAAACAAATAAAATATAAGTCCAACGCTATGTACTTATATAACGTATCAAACATTTTGCACTTTGTTTTTCGTAATTTGTAGCAAAAGTACAACAAATATAATATATAATATCTGACGAAAAGCAATTGTGGTTAATCCGGCACTAATATATTCTAATATACATATTTTATACGTTACAAAGTAGGAAGCAATTATAATTAAGCGATAGATTTTAAGTTTGTACAAAACAATATCAAAATATTGAACTAAAACATTAATACAAAGATAGAAAGCATATTTTTGTTTTAGATAAATTGTTTGAGATATTTCAATTAATGATAAATATACGAGGTAGGTTCCACATATTTAAGACCTTAGCAAAATTAATAACGTAAGTTCTTATTTACTTCAACTTGGTGATACTTAATGTGACACACCTATACTTATTACACGTATGCTAATTATATACTAATTTAAGTAATTGCCTTTAATTTAAATGCTGCAAATTACGACGTATGAAAGTTCTGTAAAAGAATCACAAGAATCAATAAGTAAATTTCTGGTTGCCAAACAAGCATTATTCTTTTATTTATTCGCTTAAACTTATTTTGTTTATCACAAATATAAGTTTTCGAGTGGTATTGATGAGTTGGAGAAAACAAAGAAGATCTGCAAAACGATAAACGTTCAAGCCTGTTAATTGAAATGATGAGCAAAGAACATAACGAAAAAGTGTTCGTTTTCGTGGAAATTAAAGAAAATCTTAAGTGGAATAGATGGAAATGGAACATCGATTGCCCAAAACAATAATATAATCGCATTTCAACTGAGAAACTAGATCTCTGCAACCTAACACTAAACATTGTTCCATATCTATTGATTGCTGACCAAAAATTATACAAAATTGCTTATTGCAAAGACATTACTAGAAAAGCTGACAAAGGTCAAAACTTCTTAAAAGTAGCTATATGTTTCAGAAATAAAATGCTAAATGGTGGTATTTAAATGAAGGAAACGCAAAAAATCTCATTTAAAATAGCCATTGTATGTTTGGAAAGGGGATTATTCACACAAAATCCATTCCAAGAAGTACAACAATTAATGTCGAGTATTACTTTGATGTGTTGGAATATTCGACCGTCAGGATTCGGCGTGATCGTCCTGAATATCGAGATTCAATCAATTGATGACTGTTGCACCATAATGCACCTCTCTCATCATCATCTATAGTCATATATTTTTTACTAGAAATTAATATTTTACATCCACATCCCCCATATTTTCCTGGCTTAGACCCGTGCAATGGATTTTTAACCCTGCGATAGAAGGAAAAAAAGAAATTAGACGGTCAACGGCGATCAAACTCAACACCATTGCATAAAAAAGTCTTTTAATGCACTTCTTGAAGATGCAAATCGTTGTATGTTTGATAGACAATGATATTTCGAATAAATAAAATAATTTTGGTGCAGAATTCTATTTTTTTTAAATCAGTTCAGTAATTTTTGAAAGTTAAAAGTAATATTCAAATAGATCAATTTCGGTTTGGTGAGTAAGTCGCATATTACGTAAGCTAAAAAATTAACTTTCATGGACATATTAGTCCCATTCGACCGATAACTATCAAAAAGTTAAAAAGACTTTTCTTGAATATTAGTGTTTTAAAATATCTTTCGGCGACGTGCTTCATGTAATGACGGAGGTCACCCGTACGTACACCGTCTGGCAACAGCTGACAATCGATACTAGCAAATGCATGCTATCGAATCGCATATACATACTTAGTTGAGTCATAATTAGTAATATATTTGTAATAATAACAAGTATGTGCAACGTACGAAAAGCTAACCATTTACCGACAAAGTAAGAGTTTATCGACAAATATAGAGGCTTAAAATACGACACTTTCTAGTAATAAGTCTTATACGTTGAGCCGACTTGTACTCGTATATACCTTATGTGAAGACGATTGTCTTATAGCACGAAAAATGTTAAAACCATGATCTTTCTATCATGGAAGCAGAGAATGAATGCATTATTATCTCAGAGTATTTCCATATTTTTACAATACTCTTTTATTCTCTTCATGCTAAATCACTGAAGGTCGATATATAACCCCTTGCCACATTAATTTTCGTATTCTGTATACGTATTTTGACAACTAAGTTGTCATCGTCAACAGATAATTAACCACTGTACAGTGTATATTTTGGTTCTCAACGGTACGGATCGCGTACGGAGTTCGTTTTCGTACGGGTAATTTTCGCCCTAGTTTACTAGGTGTGACACTTTTTAATTATCTGCTGATGATCACAACTTAGTTGTCGAAATACGTATACAGAATACGAAACTTAATTTGGCAAGGGGTTATATATCAACCTTCGGTGATTAAGTGAATCAACCACAGGCTCCATCAAACTTACCTCTTCACGCTAGTAAAATATGTATTTAATTTTGCTAGTATTAATAGCCCTGCATATATGTACATACATACATTGTCAATTAAAGCAGTTTTCGCGTTGGCTTTTGATGTATCAAAAATACCCGTTATTGATGCTCCATATAATAGTAGTCGAATGTCAGATAAGTAAAGTTACTATATTTATAATGTTAATAGTGAATAAGTTTGAAAAATCTTTTACTAAAAGGATCTAAATACATCTATCAAATATATAAAGAATGAATATCAAATGAATTGGATTTAAATATTTATGTTGATGGTCTAAAGCAATTTCTTCTTATCAAAAGGAAAGACAGGTAATCTTTCTTTGAACAATACTCATACATGAAAAAGTCTATTACTTAATACATATATTCAAAATCAAATCTCGATCGAAAAAATAGATGTATTAACAAGAGAAGAAAGTCTCAAAAACAACTGGAATTCTACCTGTCTTGTCAAAATTTTAATTATATATACATATATATATATATATATATATATATATATAATATATATGTGTGTGTGTGTGTGTGTGTGTGTGAGTGTGTATATAAATGTTTCCTTAGTAATTAAAATGTTGACAAGACAGGTAGAATTCCAGTTGTTTTTGAGACTTTCTTCTTTCTTCTCTTGTTAATACATTTATTTTTTCGATCGAGATTTGATTTTGAATATATGAGGGAGCGTTTTTATATTCGCGGAATGAGCGGGTTGTAGAGGGGTGAGTAGGCGCATTGGGGGCGTGGCCTGTGCAGCGACTCATGATTAGTATAAATACGAAGTTTCATTGTTATTAGACAGTTAGTCTTTGAGCTATCGTCAACCAAGTAACATAATCAGGAGTGAAAAGTGAAATATGGAAAAAATCGAATATCGTGCCGTTATAAAGTTCCTTACCAGGCAAGGAAAATCAGTCGCGACCATAATGAATGAGATGTCATTGGTTTACGGCGACTCTCGTCCAGGAAAAGCCATGATGTACAAGTGGCATAGTTTATTTAAACAAGGAAGGGAATCCCTTGAAGACGACCTGAGGCCGGGCAGGAGCATTGAGGTGACCACGCCAGCACTTATCCAAAAAGTTGAACAAATTGTACTCGAAGATGGTCGACTAAAGAAGAAACAACTGGCAGAAATGGTTGGAGTATCCGATACAACAATTTTCAAAATCCTACACGATCATCTCGGCATGTCTAAGGTCAGCGCAAGATGAGTGCCGAGAATGCTCACGCCGCCGCAAAAACAACAGCGCGTAGAGTGTTAGCGTGCATTTTTGGACCTCTGTAATGAAGACAAGGATGGTGTATTGAGTAGAATTGTTACTGGAGACGAAACTTGGGTTCATCATTATGAACCTGAGTCCAAACAAGACTCCATGCAGTGGCATAAAAAGGGCACAGCACCTCCCAAGAAATTTAAAGTGTCACAATCAGCTGGGAAACTCATGGCAACGGTGTTTTGGGACTCGGAAGGAATATTGTTGATTGATTATAAAATAAAGGTGTTTCTATAACCGGAGAATATTACGCTTCAATATTAGAGCGACTAAAAGAAGCCATTAAAGAGAAAAGACGGGGAAAATTGACAAAAGGTGTTCTGCTTTTGCACGACAACGCGCCCGTCCACAAGAGCCGCGTTGCGTTAGCTTACCTGCATAAGGTGGGCTTCGAAATTGTGAATCACCCACCCTACAGCCCAGACCTGGCCCCGAGTGATTATTACCTGTTTCCGAAAATGAAAAAAGAGCTGCGGGGTAAAAAATTTACTGCCGATGATGAAGTCAAGGAGGCAGTTTCGGCGTATTTTGCAGATAAAGAGAAATCATTTTTTTATGAGGGTATAAATAAATTAATTGAAAGATGTGAAAAATGTATCCGTCTTGCAGGTGAATATATTGAAAAAGAAAAATAATTTGGTTTTTTTATTTCCACCCCTTGTCCCCCATTCCGCGAATATAAAAACGCTCCCTCGTATGTATTACCATAAGTAATAGACTTTTTCATGTATGAGTATTTTTCACTAAGGAAACATTTATACACACACACACACACACACACATATATATATATATATATATGTGTGTGTGTGTGTGTGTGTGTGTGTGTGTATAAATGTTTCCTTAGTGAAAAATACTCATACATGAAAAAGTCTATTACTTATGGTAATATATATATATATATATATATATATATATATATATATTTGTGTGTGTGTGTGTGTATAAATGTTTCCTTAGTAATTAAAATTTTGACAAGATATGTAGAATTCCAGTTGTTTTTGAGACTTTCTTCTCTTGTTAATACATCTATTTTTCCGATCGAGATTTGATTTTGAATATATGTATGTATTACCATAAGTAATAGACTTTTTCATGTATGTATGAGTATTTTTCACTAAGGAAACATTTATACACACACACACACACACACACATATATATATATATATATATATATATGTGTGTGTGGATAAATGTTTCTTTAGTAATTAAAATTTTAACAAGACAGGTAGAATTCCAGTTGTGTATGTATATTAAGTAATAGACTTTTTCATGTATGAGTATTTTTCAAAGAAAGATTCCCTCTCTTTCCTTTTGATAAGAAGAAATTGCTTTAGACCATCAGCATAAATATTTAAATCCAAGTCATTTGATATATATATATATATATATATATATATATATATATATATGTGTGTGTGTGTGTGTGTGTGTGTGTGTATAGGTATATTACACATTAAAAGGTTTATATTATTGTTATACTCATAAAACACAACTTTTCAGAGTATAGTACGGCCAGTTGTTAACGTAACCATATCATTAAATTAATTATCACATTTTATCACATATTCCGCCATACATCTGATGAATTGATATTCCCAATATGTCTTTATATTAATTTATTTAGAATTTCATAATTGCGTTGCCTCGTATGGTTGAAGATATTAATTTTGTATAATTAGAAGTTTTACTGTTGGAATTTATTTTACCACCTTATTTCTTATATAAGCAAATGTGTTTACTTCTGTATATGGTCTACTGAATATTTGAACATATAATTATAAACATAAGACTCGCGTACCAACTTTAAGTACGACATGATTATAGATTTGCGTGTTAAAGGGTAATTACACACATATGTTGTCAAAAGTTGGTATTTAATCTTCTTCATGATTTAGTATTTCAAAATTTCTTGATGATGTTAAATTAACAACACATATTAACATTTATATTACATTTAATTTAAAGAATTTACAAAACGCTATACATATGGTAGATTAAACGAATTAATTAATTTTATTGTACTTTCAGCATAGTTTTTCACCTCTTTCAGGTTTAGTTTAACTCAGATTTTTATTTAATACCTGTATATATCAGGTTGTTACATATGAAATGACCGATTTTGTAAGGAATAAAAAAAGTCTAAATTTAAGAAAATATAAATATTTATTCTGCGAAATAGTCTCCATTTAAATCGATAGTTTGTTGCCAACGGCCTGGAAGCTGAAAAATTCACTTTGAAAAGAAATCTAGGTTTTGACGGCTCACATATTGCTCAAACACTGCTATTACAGACTCCCGCTCAGGGAAGTCCCTATTTTTTAAGTGATTGTCTAAACTTCGGAAAAAATGAAAATCAGTTGGCGAAAGGTCAGGTGAATAAGGTGGGTGAGGGAGAATTTCGTAACCAAATTCCGAAAGTTTTTGGATTGTCTGTCGTGCAACATGAGGTCTAGCATTATCATGAAGAAGTATGGGTCCATGTCTATTGACTAGTGAGGGCTGCAAGCGGCTCAATTTTCCATGCATAGTTTCCAGTTCGGCACAATAGGACGCTGCTGTGATGGTTTCACCAGGTTGCAAAAATGAATAGTGAATAATACTCTTACTGGTCCACCATACAGTCACCATAATCTTTCGTGGGTGAAGTGATGCTCGTGCATGCTGTCTTGGTGCTTCACCTCGATCTAACCATTGTCCTGACCGTCTCCGATTATCATAAAGTATCCACTTTTCGTCACACGTTACCACTAGATGAAGAAACGGTTCAACTTTCTGTCGATTAGCCGAAGAGGTAGCCACCTCTAACCGACGGAGCTTATTGGCTTCCGTTAATTGGTGCGGCACCCATCGATCGAGTTTCTTCACTTTGCCAATCGAAGAAATGTGACGACTAATGGTGGCAATGGACACTTGAAATGTTTCTGCAAGGCTACGCACAGTTGTCGACGGATTACTTTCAACTTCTACACGCAGCTCGTCGTCATTAACGGTGCTACGCGCATATCCGCGATGCTCATTTTCCAAATCAAAATTTCCCTCGCTGAATTTTTTAAACCATCGCCGTAATGTTTGTTCATTACACATCGTTTCACCGAACATCTGATTAATTTCTCGCGTTGCTGCAGCTGCATTTAATCCCTTTTTAAATTGAAAGAGGTAAATTGCCCGAATATCTCTTGCCGACAGCATTTTCATAGGCGAGACAAGGACAGGTGTATTAGTCTTTCCAAGAAATGGAACAGGTACACACTTCAAAATAAATACCCTTTTCTACAAATTCAATAATAATTTTCACCAAAAACATACACGTCTTCACACAGATGCGATTCAGTTCAGACTGAAGGAAAAAACGGACATTACATTTGTAACAACCTGATAGAAATGGCGCTATGAATGTGGAAGCGTATACTTAAGGTAGTGAGAATTCTAATCAATGACTATCACCTATTCATCCTTAACATTGCAGACGACCAGTCAGTTTTAGAGACTCTTATAATATGTAATCTATGTTAACAAAATTATATTCCGAATATTAAAGATATAGACCGCAAGTTAATTTAGAAAAAACTGAGTACCTTATTATCCATTCAACTCCAAAGTTAGATGTCTTGTTAATTGATGATACTTATGTGAAATGGATGAGAAATTTTAAAAATCTGAGAACTATGGTTGATATTGATGGATTAGACAAACAGGGAGTTAAACAAGAAGTACAAAATTCTTGAAGGTAATAGAAGCACTGGTGTATGGTTGAATAAGTATAGTATATAAATGTCGAGAATTAAAAAGGAACTGACGGTGGTTACCTAGATGCAGTTTAAATTTTGAGAAGGGAGGAGAAACAAAGATAAAGTTGTATAGAAATATCGAGATATTGAAATTGCAGAGAATAAGGAATGAGTAATGAGATGAAGAGTGATAACTGAGGAGACCATAGAGAAGAGAAGTTTGAAGCGATTTGAACACTTACTACGTATGGATGCTACAAGATGGTTCAAATGCATTTTTGCTTGGAAACCTCCAGGCAGTAATAATAGTAGACGTAGATGATGGAAGGTGTCCAAAACGCAATAAAAATCTAGAAGGAGAGATAGTATACGAACGAGACAATTGGCGATATACTATAGTACATATTTGGTTTTATTAGTTTTTGTATCTTAGTTTTTATACGTCAAGTACGTAAAATGTTAAAACGGTGCAAATTTAGAAATGAACATAACTTCTGGTAAGTATGATTTGGAGTGATGATATTAAATATGCAGTCTTCAAATTGCGTATAAGAGAAATCTTATAGTGCAGACATGCAACGCCCAAATCCAGAGACTAATTGCTTGCAATTGAACGAGTTTCGATGAGAAATGACCGTAAGAATCAATGACATGAAAATATTATACCGTATCAACTTCACCTTAACTTATCGTACACGCTAGTGACGGATGAAGAGACAATGTCCAATTTCGTTCGAGATGTATTACAATAACGCGTAAAGATTGAGCGCTGTTGCACGTGTATGTACACATCAATCATGACTATTGAACATGTATGTATATATAAAATTATAATATCACATTTAGACCTTCTTGCAGTTGCAAGATGCGACTATTACAGAAAGAAAAAGATGAACAATAAACACTGGACTATATAATTGACCGTAGCAATTACAGTTTATTATTAACGATCAAATAATATAACTATTTATACGGTTTGTTGTAGTGCTAGTCGGACCAGGAAATATAAAAGTAAGCAAAAGATAAAAACTATTATACTTTTTTCAGGAGCGTAGGTATGATAGTGCAGGTTTACATAATGTATATATAAATGCTATTCTTATTTATGTGTGAGCAATTTTCTTATTACTAACATATATTATTTTAATAACATGTCTATCCTTATTGAACTCCTCGTATTTTCTGCGCTATATACCCGCCGTTTAACACCACGATATCAGTCTTTAGTGATAAATATGTAACTAGGACATATCAAAAAATGGTACATTTACCTTATCTACAAATTTCTCCCGAATAATATATTTAATGCGTATTGTTTGTCGTAGGCAGTATCAAAATTATGAAATTTTTAAGAAACTTGCTATTTCGACTAAAAAATTTCCGATACTGTTTTAAGTTCCTTTCTCAATCGATAGGAGCATTAAAATATTACCAATAGTTGCAAACAAAGACCTAAAGTAAAGTGATTACGAATCACTATTACTATTATATTACTATTATATTACTATTCTTCAAATAATTTGTCAAACGTCAAAACGAAAAGTTTTTAAAAGTTTTATTAATTTTTTAAATATAACATAAGTTGATTTAAGGTGTTGATTTCCATGGAGTGACAACACGATTTAATGCTTTCAAGAACGTAGAGGTGGAGTAGCTACATTTTTAAAATAAATGCAATTTTAATTTATTGTTATAATATGTTACGTTAAGAAATAACAATCCTATATAGCTGATATGTTAATGTCAATAAAAGTTATTGACCACATTAATATTTCGATAAAGGTTGCGAACAAGATACGTTAATATAGTCTTGTAAATACTGCACGCAATACAACTCGTCCTTAATAAATTCAGAACAAACACAATTAGTATTAAAAAGAATAAAGAATATTAAAAATACTGGGACACTGTTCTAGTGTTTTGTTACTTTAAATGATATATGAAGCGTGCAATAATTTTCATGTGTAATAGTGACCTAGTATAACTCAAAGAGCCTACATAATTATGAATATATTACAAATATTACTTTCGTAATAATATTTAAGTTTGCATGTTTAGCTAATTTCATATAAACCTACTGTATTAGGCTTTTTTGATGTTTTATTACCTTGTAATTGGAATGGAATTTAAATAACATAACTATGTTATCATAATATGTAAAACCGTTCCATATCTAATAGCATATTGCCCACTGGTTATGTGTCGCTTTACTTCTAGGATTTTTAATTTCTTTTTTTTAATTCGAAGGAAATATACATTTGATTACAAAACTCATATACGTGTCTTATGTAATATTTTAAACTACATCTGTGTATTTATAAATATATACACAGACCCATGCAAATGCATATAATACAGTATCTGTACTATTTGACTTCATTACTTCGACGATGCAATACATTGGGAAATATATGGGAGTTGTATATTCATGCTTATTGCTAAAATTAATTAATGTCAAGAAAATCATCATAAAAAACTTGTCCAGTGTTTGTCTGCAGTTTCTATTTGAGAAAGTATTTGCTGCGCCATAATTATTTTTTTCATTCTTGTTATTTATATGCATAAGATAAATTCAGTTCCAATTGAATGAATTTAAATAACTTAAACTAAAATGGAATTCTAATAGAATGCAAAAGTATTTAAAGTCACTCAATATTATTCTAAAACAATTTCAAGAAATAAAATATCTGTAATAAAACTTCCAGTCTGAGTTCGATGTTTAGAGAAATTTGGATATTCTCACATTTAAATAAATCGTCATCTATTATCTTTAAAGTATTCCTGGCAAGAATTTGTGCTTGCTTCCTTATTTTTACATAAGATATATTATATTATGTGTAAAGCTTTTTAATATTCCACATATTAATCTCCAATATATTCAAGGGATCTTTAAATATATATACACAGTTTACCAATAAGCAACATTGCATAATCGTATGAAATTATAAGTCAAACAATTCCACAACTAGTTAATTGCATTGCTCTAATTGCTTAGTATAAAGTGTGAAATAATGCTCGACAGATTTTAGCCCTTAGTATTAGCAAGCGCTTCCTATATTGTACCATCGCTAGTTTTAGAGGCACTGGTGAAGTAGTTAGCTACGGTGCCAGTTGTCCATGGTCTGTAAGTACGTCAAAAGCAATGGCAACACTGCAGAAGCAATCCTGCCCTGTGAAATTAACATCGTACTCAGAAAAATCTCTCACATTATTGAAGAAGATTTAGATAAAAGAAAGAAACATCACTTTTACACCTATGCAAAGGTCATAAATGCCGAAAAACAGGATATCACAAACTCTTATTTTCGGACAAGAAAATAAACTTTAGAGAAAAATTTAACCGATATGGCCTCGATAATGCTTTGATGGGGTATTTTGTACAAATATTTTTCTTCTATTCTCTTAGGCGAGATTTAGGTGAACACATTGGCTCAAATGTATCAAGAATTGTGTAGGAAGCTGCCCTGAAGCCCCCTGACAAAGCCGTTGTGTGAAAATGATCTACCAATGGCAGGGTAACATTGTTTCTGAAATTATTAAAGTTGTCGATTAGGTGATTGGTTAGCTACCGAACAAGGAGATATCACAAAATCTTATTCTCAGACAAAAAAATCTTCACTTTCGAGGAAAAATTTAACCGATATGGCCTCAATAATGGTTTGATAGGGCGTATTTTACAAAGATGTTTCTTCTATTCTTTTAGGCGAGATTTAGATGAAAACATTGGCACAAATGTATCAAGAATTGTGTAGGAAACTGCACTGAAGCTTCTGATAAACTCGTTGTGTGAAAATGTTCTACCCATGGCAGGGAAAAATTGTTTCTCAGTTTAGATGTTCTCGAATATAAGCTTGAAAGAAGCTTAATCCAAATTAGGCGCGTTTGAAAAGAAGTATTCTTAAAACCGCACCAAAGATATCATTAGAAATTGGACGTAAATCTGTAAATAAATAGCCCAGTCTGTATGAACGCAGAGAATAAACACTTTGAATAAATTATATATTGTTTGAAAACTTATTCTATGCAATTTTCGAATATATTTTGAATTTCTAGAATGCTCTTTTTATACACTACTAAAATACCGATAGAATTTAAGGCGAATTAGATACATTAACATTAAAGAATTGCTTTATTCTGTTGATAATTTTTCTTAGCAATATCTAGAAACAGAATTTCCTAATATTTGTTTATAATGTGTAACGACATGTAGAAATAAAATTATTAAATTAACTTTTTAATTAAATAATTTTCGTCTGAGTTGCGAACTTTTATCACATCTGTGGTGATGTAGCACATGGTTTTAGTGGTGTGAAACAATATCTTTACTTTGCAATTTAAGAGAATAATTTTGCAACTTATTATTAATGGGTATGTTTCATCTTCAATTAAATTTTAGAATTATACCCAAAGGATTCATGGTTGCCGTAAAATTGTTTTTTAAAAAGAACATAGTCTAGGTCAATGTGCAATTGCTGATCAGTTAGATTATTCAAAATCGTCTTATAAATGTTACTGAAAAAATGGAGAAAAACAGAAATCGCAATACATTAAAATCTAAAAATCTAAGAATGTAAATAATAATAATTCATGTCTTCATATTCCCCAACAGCTTAATACCAATTGGCAGACCATGAGTTATTATTACATTTGTGCTCGTGCCCCTTAAACCGGAAAGGGAAACGACGAAAAACTTTTCCGGACAGCAAGTCATCAAATTTGAATCCAAAACCCTTGACGTTATAAGCCAGTGACTTACAACTGAACTGTCAGTCAGTAAACAAAATAGGTGACAACTATATATAGTTATCTTTACTGAGAGGCCATACTAAATCTTCAACATAATTGGAAATAAAACGAGTATATGCAGTGGTCAAGATATGTTGCAGCGCATTCGGTCACCATGCATATAACATTTGCTACGAAGAGGAAATAAGCGAACACGAATATTTCATGCTCGAAATCACGGGGGCTGGTTTTACTCTCAAAATTCTGTGAAGCTTGGCCTTGAGTATGAGAATTTTTTTTTAATAATTACTTAAAATAGTTTCATTCTCTAGAGTTCTACATTTCAGATCAACTATCCAAAAAATATTGCGCAAATCGTAAAAACTTGTTTAAACGAATTCACGGAAAATTATTGAGAAGAGTATAGTGTAGTCGCAATGTTCATATCTTAAGATTACGTATCAATTTTACGACTTTCTGAAAAAACAAAAATCTAACCAATATAGGCCAACTAAGTACTGCATTAATAAGGGAATGAATAATATAATATTCCCGACATATTTGTAGCAAAACTTGTTATGAGCCTATTTAACAGTTTTGACGAATAAAAGTGGTCATGCAAGGTATTTTAAGTAAAGTAGTTATTTTTAAAGACATTAAATGTTTCATGCAACTTGTAGACTTTCGCGGTTTTCGTCAGAAATACCGAGGGCGCGGTTCAAACCCGGAAACCAATATAAAATAACCATGGGCAATGACACAGAAGTACCAAGGACGTGATTTCAATCCGGAAGCTCAGATAAAGTAACTATATTCAATATTTATTCAAGAATTTTATTAAAATAAGCATCATTTGGATTATATATTCCTCTAAATTAGTAACTATACTTCTGCACAGTAATACACATGGTGAATATCAAATTAATAACCCCGGAAACGTCACTGTTTAAATAATGAATTATTTTTATATATTTGATTATATCTTGTTGCGGGTTCGAATTTGGAAAGTAAGAATGATTCCTATGTGCAATAAGCATACATAAGATCAGGTTTCATGTTAATGAACGATAATGGGCTACATCAAAATACTGTTAACTGTTAAATGATTGACTGCAATTGTATTGAACACAAATAACTTATTAAAACACGCCTTAATAACGTATGGCAACTTAACATAGGTTATGTTCAATACATTAAAATTACCTTTCAAAAAGAATAGATATAAGCTCAATAACTGCCATCTTACTGTCTTTACGGCATATAGACTGGCATATTAGCAATTCAATAAGTTCACATGTATTGCAAATTGTTATATTGGTCTTCCATGATTTATATTTGTTTTATTTCAATAGAGGACAAAATTAACATTATAGTTAATATGTGTACGTGATTTTTCAGTGTTACAACTTGAAACATGGAACATCCTGTAGGTGCTTTAACTAATGTAAAGATGGGACATCTTGCTTTTTTTTTTAATACAGAAACCTTTACCTTATAGCTCGTTTCAAGAACATTTACATTTCCAATTTCTAAAAAATCTAAAGAATTTTATCAATTTATTTGTAAATAATACAAAAACTGAAACATTTAGAGAAGTTATCACAGCAAATATACAACTACAAGTAGATTAATTACTTTATTATTAACTAATAAACAAGTGCTAAATGGGTACAATGTTTTTTAAAATCTTAACTATTTTACAAATATTAA